>JAFLJL010018267.1:0-26890 GCA_018398815.1 Conus ventricosus
GACTTTCAAGAATCTTGAAATCCAAGGACTTTCAAAGAGTGCATGAACCTCGTTTATATGCCTAGAATTCTTGAAGTGTAGTATGTAAAAAACACAACAACAACACAACAAACATTGCAAACATCCAACCGCATACATTCAAATTACAGCAATGTCCTCATTGAGTCATCCTCTTATGGAGAGAAGCTATTGTGTCCATGGCAGCATCAGTCTATAACATCAATGCAAAAGGGGCCTCTAAAGTAGGACTTTGCCAGAACAAGCTCTCTTCTTAATTTTAATTTATGACATCAATGCAAAGGGAGCCTCTAAAGTAGGACTTTGCCAGAACAAACTCTCTTCTTAATTTCAATTTCTGTTACACCAATTTTATGCCCTAAGCACAGGAATGACACAATAGTCATTACTCTGAGGTATAAAATCATGCAAGTCTGTCAAGAATATGACTGAATGCACTACTAGAAATTTCATCCATCCATCAACACGCTCAGGCTGAAAGGTGTACAATAACAGAAATGTATAGAGAATACACAAATTCTTGGGTTTCAGCATTTAGATCAAATAGTGATTAAAAAAACAACTAAAGGTACTGGAATCACAATACAAATTCTGTTTACAAACAAACTTATTTCAGTAAATTATAATTACACTCAAAATATTTCACAAGTCAGTCTTCTGAATTTTACTTGCAAAACATTTCACTAAATCATATTTGTTTTCTTTGAACATCACAGTTCATCTTGCGTAACTTCTCTGACGTCAAGAAACAACCATCAGAAATCAGAACACTAGGTACAAAGGTCACAGAATTGTAGTAATGTTTCACATCACGAACATCTCACTTCTCATCGTCATACCTTTGTATTATTATTAGTCCATCCAGGTCTCCTGCAAAAGCCCATCCTGTCAACATCAAAGTCACAGATTTAAATTCATGCATACATAAAAATACAAAAAACGCACTTAACACATTCATGTCAATACACACACAGACAGACACATATACAAGTGTTAAGATGGCATTTTCAGGGCCATAAGTAATTTTTGCCATGTCAGCATCTGGGTCAGGCAACGCCAGGAAATCACCACCATAAGCTGTAACACATGCATTGCAGTCAAAGGCAACGCCAGGAAATCACCACCATAAGCTGTAACACATGCATTGCAGTCAAAGGCAAAGCCAGGAAATCACCACCATAAGCTGTAACACATGAATTGCAGTCGAAGGCAAAGCCAGGAAATCATCACCATAAGCTGTAACACATGCACTGCAGTCAGCAATGCCAGGAAATCACCACCATAAGCTGTAACACATGCATTGCAGTCAAAGGCAAAGCCAGGAAATCACCACCATAAGCTGTAACACATGCACTGCAGTCAGCAAAGCCAGGAAATCACCACCATAAGCTGTAACACATGCATTGCAGTCAAAGGCAAAGCCAGGAAATCATCACCATAAGCTGTAACACATGCATTGCAGTCAAAGGCAAAGCCGGAAATCATCACCATAAGCTGTAACACATGCATTGCAGTCAAAGGCAAAGCCAGGAAATCATCACCATAAGCTGTAACACATGCATTGCAGTCAAAGGCAAGCCAGGAAATCACCACCATAAGCTGTAACACATGCATTGCAGTCAAAGGCAAAGCCAGGAAATCACCACCATAAGCTGTAACACATGCATTGCAGTCAAAGGCAAAGCCAGGAAATCACCACCATAAGCTGTATCACATGCACTGCAGTCAAAGGCAACGCCAGGAAATCACCACCATAAGCTGTAACACATGCATTGCAGTCAAAGGCAACGCCAGGAAATCACCACCATAAGCTGTAACACATGCACTGCAGTCAGCAATGCCAGGAAATCACCACCATAAGCTGTAACACATGCATTGCAGTCAAAGGCAAAGCCAGGAAATCACCACCATAAGTTGTAACACATGCACTGCAGTCAGCAAAGCCAGGAAATCATCACCGTAAGCTGTAACACATGCACTGCAGTCAAACTGTTCCCATCCAGACCAGCTAGAGAGTTTCTTTGTCAGATGCATGATAGTCCAGCCCACCACACAGTTTCTTTGTCAGTCAAACTGTTCCCATCCAGACCAGCTAGAGAGTTTCTTTGTCAGATGCATGATAGTCCAGCCCACCACACAGTTTCTTTGTCAGATGCATGATAGTCCAGCCCACCACACAGTTTCTTTGTCAGATGCATGACAGTCCAGCCCACCACACAGTTTCTTTGTCAGATGCATGATAGTCCAGCCCACCACACAGTTTCTTTGTCAGTCAAACTGTTCCCATCCAGACCAGCTAGAGAGTTTCTTTGTCAGATGCATGATAGTCCAGCCCACCACACAGTTTCTCTGTCAGATGCATGATAGTCCAGCCCACCACACAGTTTCTCTGTCACATGCATGATAGTCCAGCCCACCACACAGTTTCTCTGTCAGATGCATTATACATTGATAGTCCAGCCCACCACGCTGGCCTTCTCACTTCAGGGCTGTCTTCAGGTGAACGTCGTCCGAACTTGCAAGAACATTCACGAAAACAATGGGCAATGAAAGAAATGAAAGACAGCCAAAGAGATCTCAATCTGAAGTGGATCCCCCAAACTTCTTCAGATGACTGCCACATAAGTCTATCAACTGTAAATCATGAGTAGAGTATGTTTTAATCTTGTAAGGATTAACAAGATCAAAGCATATAAACGTACTCCCAGTTTATCCTGAATACGTGTGAGATATTCCATAAAGAGGAAAAACCGTCTTGGGCTGGTGTAACCGTTAGTAATGGCTTTTCTGCTAAACATCGGCTATCGTCTGTGACCTAAAATGAACATACTTACAAATTTTCAGAAAAATCGCCCAAGAACTTTCTGAGATTTTCCATAAAGAAGAAAACCATTATAGGCCGTTAGTAACGGCTATAACGGTAAACTTAAACATCGGGCATCATCCGTGACCCATAATGAACATATCTACAAATTTTCAGAAATATCGGCCACGTACTTTCTGAGATATTCTATAAAGAAGAAAAACCATTACAGCCGTTAGTAACGGCTATAACGGTAAACTAAAACATCAGGCATCATCCGTAACCCATAATGAAGATACCTGCTAATTTTTACAAAGATCGGCCAAGTACATTCTGAGATATTCCATAAAGGAGAAAAAGCGTTACAGGCCATTACAGCTGTTAGTAACGGCTATAATGGTAACGGTAAACTAAAACGTCGGGCATCATCCTTGACCCATAATGAACATACCTACAAATTTTCAGAAAGATCGACCCAGTAGTTTTGTCTGGAGCGAGTGGAACATATTTTGACCACGGACACACAGACACACACACAGACAGGATTTCTTCGTTCCCATTCTAAAGTACTCCCTGTTCTTTAAGAACTGGGAGTACAAAAACCAATCTTATACACACCTGCCAGTTGCATGTATGTGTGCAATCATCTCACTTCATTGGTAGCAGTATCATTTTAGAAGACTTCTATAATCCATTCCACAGAGCACTGTGTCATTTACTATCACATTAGGATAAAAGCTGTTGCTTGAACATTTCTGAAACATAACAAACCTACAATCTCACTCACTAACGATATGAAAAAAAAGTTCAAGTAATAATATGCACCTAACAGTTAATAAAAACAGTTTCAACTAAACCACTGACGGACATTTACAAATAGAGATCAATAAAATAATTCAGTCATATAAAATAATTAACCACATGATCAACTGATTTCATATGATCCTCAATGTCCTTGCTTCTGACCCTCATCAATAGTCCAAGTAAATCTTAATCCTCTCTGTCACTTTCCATTCATTACAGCACCCAGAGAATCCCTGAAGAATTAGAGCTCCAACGTGTTCCTGTTTTTCCATTCCTTACAGCACCCAGAGAATCCCTGAAGAATTAGAGCACCCACCTGTTCCTGTTTTTCCATTCTTTACAGCACCCAGAGAATCCCTGAAGAATTAGAGCACCCACATGTTCCTGTTTTTTCCATTCCTTACAGCACCCAGAGAATCCCTGAAGAATCACAGCACCAACCTGTTCTTGTTTTTCCATTCCTTACAGCACCCAGAGAATCCCTGAAGAATCAGAGCACCCACCTGTTCCTGTTTTTCCATTCCTTACAGCACCCAGAGAATCCCTCAAGAATCAGAGCACCAACCTGTTCCTGCTTTTCCATTCCTTACAGCACCCAGAGAATCCCTGAAGAATTAGAGCACCCACCTGTTCCTGTTTTTCCATTCCTTACAGCACCCAGAGAATCCCTCAAGAATCAGAGCACCCACCTGTTCCTGCTTTTCCATTCCTTACAGCACCCAGAGAATCCCTCAAGAATTAGAGCACCAACCTGTTCCTGTTGTTATTGTTGTTGGGAATCCACCTCTGTGTGTTTCTGACGTTGAAGTTCTGCTGCTGACCTGTCCATCCACCCCTGCGGTAGTTGTTGTATCGACCTGGCGACTGGGTCATGTAATGGGTGAAGCCTGCTCTGCTGTACTGGCCCTGGGACCCGTACTGAGGCATCCTCCGCTGCTGGTACAGCCCACTCTCTGGGGATGTGGATCGGTTCCTTGGCGACTCAGACCTGGCGTAGGAGTGGCTGAACCTCCCGGTCGGTGTGTAGCTTCTGTGGCGATGGTATTTTTCTTCACCGCTGGAGCGATCCGCTGAGTTAGACCTGCCTCGTTCTGATGAACTGCGATGGTACTGTTTTTGTTTCTTGGAAGTTGGCGATTTGTGATGCGATGACTTTTCTTTGTGGCTTGAGTGCTTGTTAGACTTCGATTTGTTTGAGGATTTTGATTTCTTGTGATGCCTCTTTGACTTTTTACCATGATGGGATGATTTCTTCTTGCCTTCTGAATGCTTTTCAGATTTGGATTTGCCTTGTGATTTTTGATCAGATGGACTACGTCTCTTTTTTGAGGTTGGTGATCTGTCGTGAGATGACCGTGAACTATCCGAGGATGAGCGATGTCCCGTCCTTGAATGTCTAGGTGACTTTGACCTGCTCCGTGTGTGTGACCTATGACGAGATGTACTGCGCTTCCTCTTTGAGGATGGCGAGTCATGACCAGATGAGCTGCGCCGTTCAGATCTAGACCTGTGGCGTGATCGCGAGTCATGACTTCTGTCTGACTTAGACCTGTAATGCTTCTCATGTGAATCTCTTTTAGATTTGGATCTGCTTGCTGATTCTGAATCATGGTCAGAAGGTCTTTCATCAGAATCTGACTTGTGAAGTTTTCTGTGAGAGTGTTTATCAGACCTGGATCTGACTGGTGATTGTGATCTCTGCTGAGATGGGCTCCTTCTACCGTGTGCATTTGACCTTCGCTCAGACGACCCTTTCTCTTTGTGGTAAGAGTGTCTCTCACCAGATGCTGAGCTGACTGAGGATTCAGAATGATGACGAGACCGTCGTCTTTTTTCATGTGACTTCTCTAGGGACTCTTTCTTTCTGTGTTTCTCAGGGCTGGAATCACTGTCTGATGACCTTGATCTGCTGGACGAGGATCTGGATCTCCCAGGAGAAGCGGAATTGTCTGGAGCTGATCTTTCCTGGAGCCACGTGCGTCTCCCTTGAGATGGAGACCGGCTTGTTGGCGACTGTGACCTGTGACTGGCACCGCCTGCTTTTCCCCTGGGAGACTGGTTTTTGCCCAGTGATAATCCACCAGGTGACTGCTCTTGTAAAAGATGGCATCTTTTATGCGATCTTGATCTGCAACATGTCCACAGATGTTCCATTTTGTTTGGGTAAAACAAACTGCACGGTGCTGAACAAACACTTATCATTACTACATAGTGGCTGATCATATATTCTTTAACTACACAATAACTAATCATTTATCACAACCATTCTTTTCAGCTATTCCATTATACATCTCATTAATTAATTTATTATTGTAACTGCCATACACATTTTTTCCCTAATCTGATGCTGCAGTTCAACACTGATATTTCAATGTAAAAACAATCTAGTTTAACCATCCAACGCAAGGATGAAAAAAAACTTTCCAGTCAGTACCACAAAAATGCAAGAAAGACAACAAAAATGTGAGAAAAAACACACAAACGTGAGAAAAACCATAAAAATGTGAAGAAAAACACACAAACGTGAGAAAAACCATAAAAATGTGAGAAAAAACACACAAACGTGAGAAAAACCACAAAAATGTGAGAAAAACCACAAAAAAGTAAGAAAAATTATGTTTTTTGTTTCTGTGGAACACTTTTCTTGGCACTTGTGTAGTCAATATTTTTTTTCGTTTTGGACATTTTTTTTCCATTTTATATGTTGGCCTTATTTTCTTTCTTTTTTTTGTTTGTTTATTGACAAAGAATACTATAGTGTCCACACATTCAAAGCAGATTCAAGCATACTTTTAACAGCTGAACGTTTTGCTCTTCCCTATGATATCTAGTACAACACCAATAGTCACCAACTCTTGTAAAGAAGCCCACTAAAATGGCAAACCATGTGTGTTGACAGGGCCTGAATACCGTGCACTAGTGTGTGACCAGGAAATAATGCCCATTAAAGCTAGGCTCTACTGAAAGGGTGCTTAAATGAGTTTTACACGCTATGCTTAATTAAAAGGGTGGGAACTACAATTTTCTATGCTATTGAAACATCAAAATAATGGTAGGATACCCTAGTAAAGTCCCTCTTGTATCCATGAATCCTTTGAAAAGTTGAAACTTTGAATCCAAATAACACCTGTGAGGACTGCATTATTTAGTTTATCGAAACCTTCCTACAGCAAAACAACTCGCACATAATTTCACACAACAAAAGTGGGTGCTTTCAAACGTAAAAGCAATCACTTCTTTTTAAAAAAGCAAACAAACAAAGTAAAACAAAACAAAAAAGCTTTCATGTGAAATAAATAGGCCTCCTCTTTTTTTTTCTTTGTCTCTCTCTCTTTTTTTTCTCTTGATATTTTTAAGCAAAAGCAAATCAGTTCCCATCTGTTTATCCATCACAGTATTACTCCTAAAAATTGCACAAATCAATCACATAAAAATGCAAGCGTCTAAACATGTGAACATCAACAGGGGTTTGTTTGCTTGTTTTGTTGCAATACTGAATTCAGTGTTTATACGCAAAGTCTCCCACTCATTGTTTTGCTTGTTTTTGTTGCAATACTGAATTCAGTGTTTATACGCAAAGTCTCCCACTCATTGTTTTGCTGGTTTTTGTTGCAATACTGAATTCAGTTTTATACGCAAAGTCTCCCACTCATTGTTTTTGCTTGTTTTTGTTGCAATACTGAATTCAGTGTTTATACGCAAAGTCTCCCACTCATTGTTTTGCTTGTTTTTGTTGCAATACTGAATTCAGTGTTTATACGCAAAGTCTCCCACTCATTGTTTTGCTTGTTTTTGTTGCAATACTGAATTCAGTGTTTATACGCAAAGTCTCCCACTCATTGTTTGCTTGTTTTTGTTGCAATACTGAATTCAGTGTTTATACGCAAAGTCTCCCACTCATTGTTTTGCTTGTTTTTGTTGCAATACTGAATTCAGTGTTTATACGCAAAGTCTCCCACTCATTGTTTTGCTTGTTTTTGTTGCAATACTGAATTCAGTGTTTATACGCAAAGTCTCCCACTCATTGTTTTGCTGGTTTTTGTTGCAATACTGAATTCAGTGTTTATACGCAAAGTCTCCCACTCATTGTTTTGCTGGTTTTTGTTGCAATTCAGTATTTATATACAATGATTCCCACTCAACTCATTACCATAACCGATTAAACATCAACTGACCTGACTTCTGAAGAACTCTCCATAGATTTCATCTCCAAGGAAGCACCTGTTTGGTGTCCGGCTTCATTGGCCTCCTGTTGTCGGGCAAGGTGCCTGCAGTCTTGTTGGCAGCATCGTTCTCTGCCTGTGAGTTAGCCTCGCTTTGCCCACCGCTTTCCTTCAGCGCCTTCTCTCTGTCCTGCTCCTCTCCTCTTTCCTTCTCCGTCTCCCTCTCTTGTGTTTCCCTCTCCCTCTCCCTCTCCATGTCTCGTGCTTCTTTCTCCTCCTGTCCGTCTCGTCTGTCTTGCGTTCCTCTGTCCTCTGTGTCTTTGTTCTGCATTTCTTTTTCCCTCTGAGTCTGTTCACCCTTGTCCTGTTCCTTGTTGCCGCTTCTGCAAATAATCAGCCACATGTGCATGAGCATGTGGAAACAGCAGACTGTGGGAAGGGAGTATCCCCCTCCCTCCCCCATCCCCAATACAAACTTGCTGAAGATACAATGGAATCTATGTCTTGAATCCTTTCCGCTCCATTCTCAAACACACATTCTTACTAATAAAAGCAATTATATTTGAAGTTCATTCTAAGCTGCCATGTTATTTCTAAAAAAATGATGTGTGATATTGTTCATCATGTTTACAACAAAGAAAATAAGACAGAGAGACAGAAAAAAAAACAAAGACAGAAAGTGACAGAGAGACCCAGAGAGAGAGAGAGAGAGAGAGAGAGAGAGAGAGAGAGAGAGAGAGAGAGAGAGAGCAGAACTGGAAAGACTGCAGACAGGGAGGGAGGGGGTGGGGGATGAAGTAGGAACAACATCATTGTGCATTACAGAGTTTCTGCTGCATCAGCAAGAACTCAAGATCTTGAGAGACAGAAGAAAAAGAAACAAACAATCTAAGAAGTAGCATGGTGATGGTCTGATTACTTGGTTCTTCAAATTAACTACCCAACAATTACTTTTGGGGCCTTTTGTGACATGTGAATGTAATCATCTGTGAAAATAATTCATATGCCAAAAAAAATTGTCATTTGTCATCACCAAGTAATGCAGTTACTGATCAATACATTTCAATTGCTCAGCAGTGCCTGTGCAAACACCACCATCAATGTACTGACACATCAATGTACTGACATGTCAATGTACTGACAATGACTGCTTGGTAACACAGCCCGCATTATGACCGACCTCTCCCCTCTGGACAGTACCACTGGGTCCATCCAGTCAATCTGCAGGCACTGAAAATGGTGGCACAAACTGACCATCAGCGCAGAAATGAAAATCAGAGAGTAGGGCGTGACAGATCACATAATTTCCACTTTTCTTCTTTTCAATAAATGAGGAGGAAAATGATGTTGTGGTGTACCACAGTCGTATGAGACCAGATGATGGGTGTGTGCTTCCTTCCATCCTGAGCCTAAAACCAGATGATGGGTGTGTGCTTCCTTTCATCCTGAGCTTGAGACCAGATGATGGGTGTGTGCTTCCTTTCATCCTGAGACCAGATGATGGGTGTGTGCTTCCTTTCATCCTGAGACCAGATGATGGGTGTGTGCTTCCTTTCATCCTGAGCTTGAGACCAGATGATGGGTGTGTGCTTCCTTTCATCCTGAGCTTGAGACCAGATGATGGGTGTGTGCTTCCTTCCATCCTGAGCTTGAGACCAGATGATGGGTGTGTGCTTCCTTTCATCCTGAGCTTGAGACCAGATGATGGGTGTGTGCTTCCTTCCATCCTGAGCTTGAGACCAGATGATGGGTGTGTGCTTCCTTTCATCCTGAGACCAGATGATGGGTGTGTGCTTCCTTCCATCCTGAGCTTGAGACCAGATGATGGGTGTGTGCTTCCTTTCATCCTGAGACCAGATGATGGGTGTGTGCTTCCTTCCATCCTGAGCTTGAGACCAGATGATGGGTGTGTGCTTCCTTCCATCCTGAGACCAGATGATGGGTGTGTGCTTCCTTCCATCCTGAGCTTGAGACCAGATGATGGGTGTGTGCTTCCTTCCATCCTGAGACCAGATGATGGGTGTGTGCTTCCTTTCATCCTGAGACCAGATGATGGGTGTGTGCTTCCTTTCATCCTGAGACCAGATGATGGGTGTGTGCTTCCTTTCATCCTGAGACCAGATGATGGGTGTGTGCTTCCTTTCATCCTGAGACCAGATGATGGGTGTGTGCTTCCTTTCATCCTAAGACCAGATGATGGGTGTGTGCTTCCTTTCATCCTGAGACCAGATGATGGGTGTGTGCTTCCTTTCATCCTGAGACCAGATGATGGGTGTGTGCTTCCTTTCATCCTGAGACCAGATGATGGGTGTGTGCTTCCTTTCATCCTGAGACCAGATGATGGTGTGTGCTTCCTTTCATCCTGAGACCAGATGATGGGTGTGTGCTTCCTTTCATCCTGAGACCAGATGATGGTGTGTGCTTCCTTTCATCCTGAGACCAGATGATGGGTGTGTGCTTCCTTTCATCCTGAGACCAGATGATGGGTGTGTGCTTCCTTTCATCCTGAGACCAGATGATGGGTGTGTGCTTCCTTCCATCCTGAGACCAGATGATGGGTGTGTGCTTCCTTTCATCCTGAGACCAGATGATGGGTGTGTGCTTCCTTTCATCCTGAGCTTAGAGATACAGATATCTGCAGAGTTGGTCAAGAAATCTGATCACTACTCAGACGCATGCATGAAGTGGAAAAAGCTGAACTGTGTGGTTCCAGTCCACCTGTGTGAACCCACAGCAACTCTGGTTAGGAGCCAGCTGGGGCTGACAACTCTCTCCAGTATTTACCTCTGATGAGACTCAAATCACGACTTCCCACAACCAACATTAATCCTAGCACCACAGCCATTAGATTAATGCAGGTAGTTCATTCTTCTTTAAAATATGAATTGACCTATGTTCTTACTCTGCATTTTTCTAGAAAGCCCGCACCTCCAATGTGTATGAGTGAATCTACGGTGTACACTAAGCTGAACAGTCTCCACACTCAGAGGTGTGATCACAGCGCTGAAAGCTGAGGTGGTTGAGGGGATGAAGTGGCAAGAGGAGCAATATGGAGCAATGAAGTAGTGAGGGGATGGGAGGCTGAAGAGCAGAATCAGAGCAATCAAAAACCTAGTTGACAACGATACATACACAAAGCCACCA
The DNA here is from genome assembly GCA_018398815.1 of Conus ventricosus. Taxonomy (NCBI): domain Eukaryota; kingdom Metazoa; phylum Mollusca; class Gastropoda; order Neogastropoda; family Conidae; genus Conus; species Conus ventricosus. The sequence goes on from JAFLJL010018267.1 coordinate 10,933, forward strand.
CGCCTTCAACCTGTCAGACACAAACATCACTCCAGCACAGTCAAAAACCTAGTTGACAACAATACATACACAAAGCCACCACGCCTTCAACCTGTCAGACACAAACATCACTCCAGCACAGTCAAAAACCTAGTTGACAACAATACATACACAAAGCCACCACGCCTTCAACCTGTCAGACACAAACATCACTCCAGCACAGTCAAAAACCTAGTTGACAACGATACATACACAAAGCCACCACGCTTCAACCTGTCAGACACAAACATCACTCCAGCACAGTCAAAAACCTAGTTGACAACGATACATACACAAAGCCACCACGCCTTCAACCTGTCAGACACAAACATCATATCACTCCAGCATCCTCGACTCACCCCCCACACCCCCCTCCACAGTCATGTCTAAATGCATGTTTACATGATGAAGAGTCAATGTGGCCTGCAACAAGAACACAAAGAATGAGATTTCCTTGTGCCTGAGGTTAACATATCCCACACGAGTAATGAGATGCCAGGGAAAAGCGTGCTGACCATAGCCTTTTGATGTCTTTTATTCCCATTTCTTTCTTACTTACTTTCGTATTTTGTTCTGAAAATCATTACATCAAAGAACAGCAAGCTTAAATTGATTCTTTGAGTGGAGATACAAATCCCTCCATTCTGTCATATATACCTGGCAGTCTGTTTCTGATGGCATAAACGGCAGCTGACGGTGCACTGCTTTTAATGCATCTCATGTAAGGTAAGTTTAAAGTTGAACCAAGTGGTGCACCAGATTTACACAGCAAAAATGGCAAAGTGAGACACATGATTATGTACATGAAAATCGTGCTCAACGATGTCGCCTTAGAATTCAACTCTGGGGACCACGGACTGCTTGAAAGCTATCACCTCTGGGAGCCCTGATTTCCCCTTGCCCTGATTCATTCATTGCTTCATTTCTAGATGGAAGTAGTCCTAATTTTCTATTGCACCATGTTTGTTTACTTTAGAGTTACACAGAGACAGAGGAGGAATTGGAACACACAGACAATAACAAACTCTTTCAGATTTAAACCTCAAGTTTCCCAAGTCGGGGTCTAAAGAATTTCCTGAAAGGTTTTATTTTAATTTCTTTTTGGGTAAGAGGTGGTGATTTTACCCATCAAGAAACATGTTTTTAAAGTGTGGGTTAAGGAACAAAACATTTAACAGCACAGAAGACCGCAGGGAGTCCCCTAAATTGACCTTATTTAAAAATTTAAATTTTTCCCCATCTAAATTAAATTTACACGCAAAAACGTTTTAAAAAAGTTTCGGTGCGTTTCAAACATGTCATATAACATTAGAAAAGGTGTTTTTTTTATTCTGGTGATGATTACAACGTGGTGACAGTAATGGCCCTTGCTGATGCTATAAGAACATTATAATCATCTAGTACATTCAGAGAAGATCATTTCACTGTGCTACTAGAATTATTTGGGACTACACAACAATAGCAAATTATAAAAATGGCAACAACAATCTCACAAAACAAAATTACTGTGGTCTTATTGCAACGAGCCATGCAATGTATTACAATTTATTTATTATGACATATTGTTTCTTTATGATTGGTCACGAAACAATAAAGACTTGGAACCCACATGGACTAACCTTCACAAAATGATGCTCTACAGAATCGTACTAGATCTTAACAAGAATGTGCAAATCCCTGCCATTTGTAAAGCAAGCATTAAGTGAAGGAGCAGAGAAGCTCGGTTATTTTCCACACATGCTCATGACACACATAGCAGAGTGACTGTAGTAACTACATGGCAATAGCGCCGTGTGTTTATTTTTCACCTGCGTCATGAATCGCACGACACACAGAGTGACTGAGCAACTACAAAGGGCTGAAAGCGCCAATGTGTTAATTTTCACCTGACGTCATATCCACTTCACGAGCAGAGGTGACTGTAGCAACTACAGGGGCAGGAGAAGCTGCCGTGTTTTTAATTTACCTGCCGTCATATACACAACAAAGCGAGTACTGAATACAATGTGGCAGGAGAAGCGCCGTGTTTTATTTTCACCTTCCGTCATGATCACACACACAGCAAGTGACTGTACAACTACAGGGCAGAAAGCACCGTGTTTATTTCACCTTCCGTCATGATCAACACAGCAAGTTGACTGTACAAAAGTGGGACAGGAAAGTCGTCCGTGTTTAATTCGCCTGCCGTCAAGATACACAAAGCAGAGTGACTGTAGCAACAAAGGGGCAGGAAACGCCGTGTGTTAATTTTCACCTGCACAATGATCAAACACACAGCAGATGTCTGTAACAACTACAGGGGCAGGAAAGCGCCGTGGTTTTATTTCACCTGCTCAGATCACACACAGCAGAGTGACTGTAGCAACTACAGGGCAGGAGAAGCGCCGTGTGTTTATTTTCACCTGCCTCATGATCACACACAGCAGAGTGACTGTAGCAAACTACAGGGGCAGTAGAAGCGCCCGTGGTTATATTTCACCTGCCGTCGTGATCACCAGCAAGATGACTGTAGCGAACTACAGGGCCAGGAAAGCGCCGTGTGTATTTAACACTCCGTCATGATCACACACGCAGAGTGACTTAGCAACTACAGGGCAGGAGAATCGCCGTGTGTATATTTTCACCTGCCATCAGATCACAACACAGCAGAGACGTAGCAACACGGGCAGGAATGCGCCTTGGTTTATTTTCACCTGCCGTCATGTATCACACACAGAGAGTGTTCTGTAGCAACACGGGGCAGAGAAGCGCCGTGTGTTAATCACCTGGCCGTCATGATTCACTCACATCAGAAGTACTGTAGCAACAGCAGGGGCAGAGAAAGCGCCGTGTGTTTTTTTACCGCCGTCATGATCACACACACGCAGAGTGGTCTGTAGCAACTACAGGGGCAGGAGAAGCGCCGTGTGTTTATTTTCACCTGCCTCATGATCACCACACAGCAGAGTGACTGTAACAACTACAGGCAGGAGAAGGGCCGTGTGTTATTTTCACCTGCCGTCATGATCACACACAGCAGAGTGACTGTAGCAACTACAGGGGCAGGAGAAGCGCCGTGTGTTTTATTTTCACCTGCCTCATGATCACACACAGCAGAGGCTGTAGCAACTACAGGGGCAGAGAAGCGCCGTAGTTTTATTTTCACCTGCCTTGATGATCACACACAGCAGAATGACTGTATGCAACTACAGGGGCATGAGAAGCCGTGTGTTTATTTCAACCTGCCTAGGCAGCACAAGCAGCTGATTTTTAGCACTACCGGGCAGGAGAAGGCCGTGTTTATTTTCACCTGCGCAGGAACAACACACGAGTGACTGTTACAACTACAGGGGCAGGAGATGCGCCGTGTGTTTATTACACCTCCGTATGATCACACACAGCAGATGACTGTGCAACTACAGGGCAGAGAGGCTGTGTGTTTATTATGCACCTGAGGCCGTGTTCACATCACCAGCGAGTGACTGTAGCAACACAGGGGCAGGAGAAGCGCCGTGTGAAATTTTACACCTGACGTCATGATCACACACAGCAGAGTGACTGTAGCAACTACAGGGGCAGAGAAGCGCCGTTGTTTATTTTCACCTGCCGTCATGATCACACACAGCAGAGGACTGTAGCAACTACAGGGGCAGGAGAAGCGCCGTGTGTTTATTATCACACCAGCCGTCATGATCACACACCAGCAGAGTGACTGTAGCAACTACAGTGTGAGTAACCCGTGGTATATTCACCTGCACGTCATGATCACACACAGCACAGAGTGACTGTAGCAACTAACAGGGCAGGAGAAGCGCCGGTGTTTTTTTATTTCCTGCCGTCATGATCACACACACAGCAGAGTGACTGTAGCAACTACAGGGGCAGGAGAAGCCCGATGTTTATTTTCACCATGCCGTCATGATCACACACAGCAGAGTGACTGTAGCAACTACAGGGCAGAGAAGCGCCTGTTTTATTTCACCGCCGTCATGATCACACACCAGCAGAGTGACTGTAGCAACTACGGGGCATGGAGAACCCGTGTGTTATATTCACCGCAGTCATGATCACACACAGCAGAGGACTGTTACAACTACGGGGCAGAGAAGCGCCGTGTGTTATAATTACAACCCTCCGTTTATCACACACAGCAGAGTGACTGTAGCAACACAGGGCAGAGAATGCGCCCGGTGTTTATTTCACCTGCCGTCTGATCAACACAGCAGAGTGACTGTAGCAACTACAGGGCAGGAGAAGCGCCGTGTGTTTATTTTCACCTGCCGTCATGATCACACACAGCAGAGTAGACTGTGCAACTACAGGGGCAGGAGAAGCGCCGTGTGTTAATTTCACCTGCCGTCATGATCACACACAGCAAGTGACTGTAGCAACTACAGGGGCAGGAGAAGCGCCGGTGGTTATTTACTTCCCTGCCGTCATGATCACACACACAGCAGATGACTGTAGCAACTACAGGGGCATGAGAAGCGCCGTGTGTATATTTTCACCTCCGTCATGATCAACACACAGCAGAGTGCTGTAGCAACTACAGGCAGAGTAAGCGCCGTGTGTTTATTTTCACCTGCCTCAGGATCACACACAGCAGCAGTGTGACTTAACAACCTACAGGTGGCAGGAAAGCGCCGGTGTTTATTATGCAACTGCCGCATGATCACACACGCAGAGTGACTGTACGCAACTACAGGGGCAGGAGAAGCGCCGTGTGTTTATTTTCACCTTGCCGTCATGATCACACACACAGCAGAGTGACTGTAGCAACTACAGGGGCAGGAGAAGCGCCGTGTGTTTATTTTCACCTGCCGTCATGATCACACACACAGCAGAGTGACTGTAAAGCAACAGGCAGGAGCGGTTTTATTCGACCTGCCGTAGTGTATTTTCACCTGCCGTCATGACAACACACAGCAGAGTGGCTTTGTATCACCTAGCAGGGCAGGAAAGCGCAGAGTGTTATTTCAACCTGCCCGGCAGGAAGCACACACAGCAGATGACTTAGCAACTACAGGGGCAGGAAAGCGCCGTGTGTTTATTTTCACCTCCCGTCAGTGAGACACCGCAAGTGACTGTAGCAACTACAGGGGCAGAGAACCGCCGTGTGGTTTATTTTCACCTGCCGTCATGATCACACACAGCAGAGTGACTGTAGCAACTACAGGGCAGGAGAAGCGCCGGTGTTATTTTCACCTGCCGTCAGATCACACACAGCAGAGTGACTGTAGCAACTACAGGGGCAGGAGAAGCTCCCGTGTGTTTATATTCAACCTGCCGCGTGATCACACACAGCAGAGTGACTGTATTTAACTACAGGGGCAGGAGAAGCCCGTGTGTTATTTACACACTGCCGTCATAAACACCACAGCAGAGTGACTGACACCTACAGGGCAGGAAACGCCGTGATGTTATTTTCACCTGCCGTCATGATCACACACAGCAGAGTGACTGTAGCAACTACAGGGGCAGGAGAAGCACAGTGTGTTTATATCACCTGCCGTCATGATCACACACAGCAGAGTAGACTGTAGCAACTACAGGGCAGGAGAAGCGCCGTGTGTTTATTGTCACCTGCCTTCATGATCAACACACAGCAGAGTGACTGTAGCAACTACAAGGGGCAGGAGAAGCCCGTGTGTTATTATTCACCTGCGTCATGATCACACACAGCAGAGTGACTGTAGCAACTACAGGGCAGGAGAAGCGCCGTGTGTTTTTTTCACCTGCCGCGTGATCACACACAGCAGAGTGACTGTAGCAACTACAGGGGCAGGAGAAGGCGCCGTTGTTTATTTTTACCTGCCGTCATGATCACACACAGCAGAGTGACTGTAGCAACTACAGGGGCAGGAGAAGCGCCGTGTGTTTATTTTCACCTGCCGTCATGATCACACACAGCAACGTGACTGTACAAACTACAGGGCAGGAGAAGCCTCGTGTGTTTATTCACCTGCCGCATGATCACACACAGCGAGAGGAGACTGTTTCAACTACAGGCCAGAAAGCGCCGTGTGTTTTATTCACCTGCCGTCATGTCACACGAACCAGCACGGTGACTGTACAACTACAGGGGCAGGAGAAGCGCCGTGATGTTTATTTTACCTCCGCAGATCACACACACAGCAGATTACTGTAGCAACTACAGGGCAGGAGAAGCGCCGAGTGTTTATATTTCACCTGCCGTCATGATCACACAAAAGATATGAGCTTAACAACAGCAGAGGCGGAAAAGCCGGGTATTTTCACCTGCCGTCATGATTCACACACGCAAGTGACACTGTACAACACAGGGACAGGAGAAGCGCGTGATTTTTATTCTCCGTCCATGATCACACACACAGCAGAGTGACTTAGCAACTACAGGGGCAAAGGAGAGCGCCGTGTGTTTATTTTCACCTGCCGTCATGATCACACACACAGCAGAGTGACTGTAGCAACTACAGGGGCAGGAGAAGCGCCGTGTGTTTATTTTCACCTGCCGTCAGATCACACACACAGAGTGCTGACAACTAAGGGGCGGGGAGAAGCGCCGATGTTTTTTTTTCACCTGCCGTTTTGATCACACCAGCAGAGGCTTAGCAACACAGGGAGGAAAAGCGCCGGTGTTTATTTTCACCTCGTCATGATCACCACAAGAGTGCCGTAGAAAACTACAGGCGGGAAAAGAAGCCCCGTGTGTTTATTTTCCCTGCCTCATGATCACCCAGCAGTGACGGGAAAAACTACGATCAAAAATTGGTTCTTCAACCCAAATATTTTTTAAAAAACCCCATTTAAAACATACTTTGGTGCAAATTAATGTCTCCCCCCGATGGGGGGAAGGGGGTTGTTTTTGTTTTTTAAAAAAAAAAATACTTAGGGCCCCCAACACTTCGTTGCCGCAAATTTTCCACACCAGGTAATTTTGAAAGAGCAGCCAGTTGGACCATTTGCACGCACGAGTTGTCACAATCTGGTCAAAACCTCAAAACAACACCATGGTTACAACCTTGGCATATTTTCCCCTCAAGCCTATCTCCCACCTCCCCCCCCCCCCCCCCCCCCCCCCTTCCCTCCCCCTCCAAACCCTCTCCTCCACCCAAATTTTTTTTTTCTTTTTTGTCACATTTTTTTTTAAACAAAAGAAAATATGTTAAATCGCACTGATAAAAAGGTTTCAATTACGTAACACTAAAACAGATATGAGACTGAAACAGAACGTATAAGACAACACATACACACACACAATCTGAAAAAAAAAAGAGTTTGGACTGCTTTAGAAATCAAATGAATAAAAAAAAAGATACCGATCTGCCTACAAGCACAAATTACCCGTCAATATTCATTAAACTACTACAGACCATGTGAACATCATCCCAAATACATAATCTACTAATTTTACTATCATCACAATACTAGTGCACACCTTATCACTATAACGATACCCCAAAGGTTCCAATCAGAATGCTAAACACATCGACCAATCACCCTAAAGCAGCTTTCTTCTTTTCCGTTCAAAAATATCCATCTTTCCTTGTTCAACACTGTATTTTATAACCTAGTTAATACATATTCACCACCCTTATACGTATTTTCTTTCCACATTCATCCTATATACCATCTTATTGTCCCCTCTCCAATCTTACACATGTCATCCCATTTCTCTCTTCGGCCCCACGTGTCACATTATTGTCCCTCTCCAATCCTACACACGTCATCCCATTTTCTCTCTCCCGGCCCCACGTGTCACATTATTTTCCCCTCTCAATCCTACATGTCATCCCATTTTCTCTCTTCCGGCCCCCACATGTCACAATATTTCCCTCTCCAATCCTACACACGTCATCCCATTTTCTCTCTTCGGCCCCACGTGTCACATTATTGCCCCCTCCAATCCTACACACGTCATCCCCATTTTCTCTCTTCGGCCCCACGTGTCATATTATTGTCCCTCTCCAATCCTACACACGTCATCCCATTTTCTCTCTCCGGCCCCACGTGTCACATTATTGTCCCTCTCCAATCCTACACACGTCATCCCATTTTCTCTCTTCGGCCCCACTGTCACATTATTGTCCCTCTCCAATCCTACACACGTCATCCCATTTTCTCTCTTCGGTCCCACATGTCACAATATTTTCCCTCTCCAATCCTACACACGTCATCCCATTTTCTCTCTTCGGCCCCACGTGTCACATTATTGTCCCTCTCCAATCCTACACATGTCATCCCATTTTCTCTCTTCGGTCCCACGTGTCACATTATTGTCCCTCTCCAATCCTACACACGTCATCCCATTTTCTCTCTTCGGCCCCACGTGCCCACATTGTTGTCCCTCTCCAATCCTACACACGTCATCCCATTTTCTCTCTTCGGCCCCACGTGTCACATTGTTGTCCCCTCCAATCCTACACATGTCATCCCATTTTCTCTCTTCGGCCCCACGTGTCACATTATTGTCCCTCTCCAATCCTACACAGTCATCCCATTTTCTCTCTTCGGTCCCACGTGTTCACATTATTGTCCCTCTCCAATCCTACACATGTCATCCCATTTTCTCTCTTCGGCCCCACGTGTCACATTATTGTCCCTCTCCAATCCTACACATGTCATCCCATTTTCTCTCTTCGATCCCACGTGTCACATTATTGTCCCTCTCCAATCCTACACACGTCATCCCATTTTCTCTCTTCGACCCCACGTGTCATATTATGTCCCTCTCCAATCCTACACACGTCATCCCATTTTCTCTCTTCGATCCCACGTGTCATATTATTGTCCCTCTCCAATCCTACACACGTCATCCCATTTTCTCTCTTCGATCCCACGTGTCATATTATTGTCCCTCTCCAATCCTACACACGTCATCCCATGTTCTCTCTTCGGCCCCACGTGTCACATTATTGTCCCTCTCCAATCCTACACATGTCATCCCATTTTCTCTCTTCGATCCCCGTGTCATATTATTGTCCCTCTCCAATCCTACACATGTCATCCCATTTTCTCTCTCGATCCCCACGTGTCACATTATTGTCCCTCTCCAATCCTACACACGTCATCCCATGTTTCTCTCTTCGGCCCCACGTGTCACATTGTTGTCCCTCTCCAATCCTACACATTCATCCCATTTTCTCTCTTCGGTCCCACATGTCACATTATTGTCCCTCTCCAATCCTACACATGTCATCTCATTTTCTCTCTTCGGTCCCCGTGTCACATTATTGTCCCTCTCCAATCCTACACATGTCATCCCATTTCTCTCTCTTCGTCCCCACGTGTCACATTATTGTCCCTCTCCAATCCTACACATGTCATCCCATTTTCTCTCTTGGGCCCCACGTGTCACATTATTGTCCCTCTCCAATCCTACACATGTCATCCCATTTTCTCTCTTCGATCCCACGTGTCACATTATTGTCCCTCTCCAATCCTACACATGTCATCCCATTTTCTCTCTTCGGCCCCATGTGTCACATTATTGTCCCTCTCCAATCCTACACATGTCATCCCATTTTCTCTCTTCGGTCCCCACGTGTCACATTATTGTCCCTCTCCAATCCTACACAGTCATCCCATTTTCTCTCTTCGGCCCCACGTGTCACATTATTTCCCTCTCCAATCCTACATGTCATCCCATTTTCTCTCTTCGGCCCCATGTGTCACATTATTTTCCATTTTCAACCCCAAGTGTGATCACCCTCTTTTCCATTGTCAACTTTCTGTCTCTACAATGCACCTCTGCTCTCCTCTGAGAAGTATGTCTAATCTGAAGGCACCAAGACCACATCTAGATGAAATATGCACAGCAAAACAATATGATTATCATCATTCACATAAAGAAAGATCATTACATCATCTAGGACCATCCCCCCAAATGAAAAAAAAAGCATAGATCATCAATGAAGATAACGTTGGGTTGTTTTCTTTTTATTTTATCCCCCTTTTCAGATTCAGCCATGGAAGAGAAAAACAGAACATATCAAGCATTAAATGAAATGAAATGCTGATTTTCTCTTTTTCTATGTTCTCAAGACGTAATGGTTGTGATTCTGTCCTCCTTCACGCACATGTCCACAGCAGAAGAACACCGAGCATAAAAACAAGAGCACTAGCACTGAACCCAATCTGACGATTCAATTTGGCTCATGAAATTCCAAATAAAGCTAGCACTCTAGCCAAATTTAGTACATAAGGGCCTCTATACATTCACGCCCCAAAAAGGGTTTAAACATTTGTATGAACAGTCAAAGTGAATGTAAATAAAGAGTCTGAAATCTTTTATTTAAATAAATACACAAAATGAAAATTCAAAGTGAATATAAATAAAGAGTCTGAAAATCTTTTTTTTCTAAAAAAAAATCAAATCAAAGAGAAGAATGAAAAGAAAGAATCTTTTCTCACTGCCACATAAAAACAAGGGGATTCGATGTATGTGCAACTGAAAAGTGTCAAAAACTAAACTGTTTGTAGATTCTTTTTCTTCTTGTGTCTAAGTGCATCATTTATCAGGAGAAAAGTTCATCACACACAACATAGAAAAGAGATGTAGACCCATGGACCCCCCCCCCCCCCCCCCCCCCCCCCCCAAGCTTCCAGGTGCACCCTGCTGCAGACGACACAGAACACTGCGGGTGACCTCCAACATACCAAGCAGTCCACAGGGGGACAGAAAGCACCACAGAAGCACCACGACAGGTACCAAGCAGTCCACAGTGGGACAGAAAGCACCACGACAGGCACCACGACAGGTACCATGCAGTCCACAGGGGACAGAAAGCACCACAGAAGCAGCACGACAGGTACCATGCAGGGTTTAGTCCACCTACTTGATGTTAGAGGGGGGATTATTAGAGTTGCACTCACTGTCACGTGAAACCACTGCTGGTTCGACCTCAAGCGGTTCAGGAGGCAGATTTTGCTGGCTTCCGACCGAGCATCATTTCCTTGCCTGTTTCTTTTTCGGCTCTGTGTGTGTCTGATGAACCGGGTGCGGCTGTAGAAGGGGAGACAGATCAACACGGAATGGGACAGGGATCAACATTGTTCTGGACATCAAATATGACAACCATTACAATATATCTATATCTGAATCATGCTTCTTGAGTGTCAAACAGGATACGCACACACAGATGTGTACTTCTTGATTCTTGAAACATTTATACGTCTGTGCATGCACCCCTACCTCCCACCCCAACACACACACACACACACAACACACACAGATGTGTACTTCTTAATTCTTAAAACATCATATGTCTGTGCATGCACCCCTACCTCCCCACCCCAACACACACACACACACACAACACACACAGATTGTACTTTGTAATTCTTAAAACATCATATGTCTGTGCATGAAACCCCTACCTCCCACCCCAACACACACACACACACACACACACACACACACACACACACACACACACACAACACACACACACACACAGATGTGTACTTCTTAATTCTTAAAACATCATATGTCTGTGCATGCACCCCTACCTCCCACCCCAACACACACACACACACACACACACACACACACACACACACATACACACACACACACAACACACACACAGATGTGTACTTCTTAATTCTTAAAACATATGTCTGTGCATGCACCCCTACCTCCCACCCCAACACACACACACACACAACACACACAGATGTTACTTCTTAATTCTTAAAACATCATATGTCTGTGCATGCACCCCTACCTCCCACCCCAACACACACACACACACACACACTGATGTGTACTTCTGAATTCTTAAAACATCGTATGTTCTGTGCATGCACCCCTACCCTCCCACCCCAACACACACACACACACACACACACACACACACACACACACACACACACACACACACAGATGTGTACTTCTTAATTCTTAAAACATCATATGTCTGTGCATGCACCCCTACCTCCCACCCCAACACACACACACACACACAAACACACAAAACACTAACAACACACACACACACAACACACACACACAACACACACACACAGAAACACACACACACACACACACACACACACACACACACACAACACACACAACACACACACACACACAGAGGTTAGATACCACATACTTCATTAATCAGATACAATCTATCAAAATAAATCTGAGAATTTTCTGAATAAAATGCTTTGCCCAATCTCTGGATTTACGCTTGCAAGTTGAATGTAGAAGTTCATCTGCTATTCAGAATTTGCAGTCATCTCCACCTTTTCAATTTTCCCATCAAACATGCAAAAGCTCAAATTTCTTTTCCCTGCTACTGAAAACACCATCAAGTCATTAATTAAAGAAAAATCCAACTAAAAACCAACATTATCTGCAAATGAGCTTAGAATGGGCTGCCTACATACACCACACATCTTGCAAAAAGGAATCGCTTACTGTCTGTCTGGTGATCTGTCCTTCTCGGCAGGTAGTTCGATGCTCTCCAGTGGCACTGGGTAATACCTGCTGGAGTCATGTCTGCTTGGAAGTTTGCTGGTTTTCCTGGGCAGCCATGAGTAAAAGGTTAACCTCCCTTTGTCTTTCACAGATACACACACATGGCCACAGCAATGCATGCTACTAAAGGACAAAATCAACCAACATATTTCAAGGGAAGGAACCATATTTTTGTAATAATATCTTTCACTTTCAATGGATTTGGCATCTCTTCTTCCTGAAGAAATAATATAATGAGTATTTGCACTGTAACTTCATTTCCCTTTGGAAGTGAAACAAATGATAACGACACGGGACAACAACCATACGCACAAGAAATGCGCTATTGAAGTATTTCTTGTTAAAGATCTTTTAGCACTTCTGTTGAGAATCTGTGTATTTTGGGAAAATTTTGTTTGCTCTTCATAGTTTCTACAGTGAAGTTGAAGGCTTTGTGCCTTCAGATGATTTACTTTTCATCATTAGAATAAAAAGCTAGCATATCTTTCAACCTTCCAGTGATCTGGACCTAAATGTTGGTGACTGTTTCTGTCCATGAATGTCACAGAATATGAAAAGAGAACAAGAATTAGACCACAGGAAGAAAAAAAAGTTTTTTTCTAAAAACAGGAATATTGCAACAGTGTTATGTGAAGAGAGAGAACTGTGCTTCTCTCTGTCATCATATGAATGCCAAGACGCACAGAAATTTGTAGCCTGACACTGCCACATGCAGGCACACAAAGGAAAGAGAGAGTGAGAAAGACAGAAAGAGACAGTAGTCATCGAGGTGCTTGCAACAATGTCCATGATGACTGTTTCAACCTGGCAACACGATATTTTCAGGAGACCTCTCGAAATCAACAAGAGTGATTGTTATCAGCAAGTGATTATTTTCCGTATTTCTGAAACCATATTTTACCAGCTATGATTGATTATTGTGATTATCAACCCCACAGTGGCATTTAACACCATTCTCCCTGATCTCATTCTGTAATATCAAGAAAAGTCTGATCTATAACTCCAACACTTTAAGAACAAACAAACAAGAAAAAAAATTGTCCCACTCATAGGACTGTTTCTTTTGCAGGGGCAGTTGAGTACACAATGTATGAAGTCTAAACTGATACACCCAATACTTTAAAAAGTGCATGGGTAGACAGCTTTACCCTGGAATTATTCTCAGTACACAGATTTTACACTGGAATCATTCTCATCTAACCTGATACATACAATGCTCAACAAATGCATGGTACACCAACTTGACACTGGAATCATTTTCCAAAGGAATGAATCATAACAGAAGATTTTTTTTCTCCTGAAATTGCCGGCCTCAGTATGGAGCTGTTGGCAAACACATCAGGGCTTGGCTTGTTCATCCCCACAACACTTCCTCTCTCATATTTACCAGCTGTTTTCTGTCCACTTTGGGGGTACTGCCGACCTCCGAGGCCAGTTGTAGAGATTCTATGCGTGTTGGTCAGCAGCCGCGACAACCTCACATGAACGTCTCCGCCTTGTCCCCAGGAACAAAATCCGTCATGAAACTGTGGATTTTGGAAGCATCTGGAAGCTGTTCAAAAAAACACAGTGAAAGAGAGGAAGCTCCATCATCCCCTGGCCAAAGCGACATCACAAACACACTGAAGAACAGTCACTGTGTGACTTGCAGGACTGAAGAATTCATGCCCTTGTCTATCAACAGATGTACTGCATCCGTCATTTTGTATCTTATTTACTGGCTTGGAGTAAAACACAGAAAAAAACCCATCAAATCTTGGCAAAGGGATTGTTAGGCAACAGGGGTTACTGCACAGTGGAACTTTTCTAAAATGACCCGGATAATGTCATGAGTATTCAGTCTGATTAGCAGGGAGTAGGACCAACCAGCAGTTTAAAAACCATAACAGCTACAGAAATGCTCAGAACTTATTACAGTCTGACATTTGTGCCATGCATGAAAGAATTATCAAATTCCTGTTCAGACCCCCCCCCCCCTCCCCCCCCCAAAAAACAAACAAACAAAAACAAACAAAAAAACCACCAACACCAAAAACTGTCATTCTGATAAAACAAGACCCAAGTTGTCATTAGTCTTGTAAGATCACATTCAGCAGAAAAAGAAAAGGATGAAATAACTGCTCGTTGGAAGTCAGATGGATTTCAAGAGAGCGAGTATTGACTTGGTATGGAACCCCAAAGGCAAGCAAAGTTGTTTTCAATAATTTAGCCAACAGAAGTCGTTAAAAGCTCAGTTATGTCACTGCCAGTTGGAATGGGGGCATTCTACTGAGGATGACAATGGCACAACAGTGTCAGAGACACTGTCTAATAATAATACTGAAATCTGATTGTGAGGAAAAAGTTGGTGTGCAGACACAGAGAAACTGTCTAATAGTAATATTGAAATGCTGATTGTGAGAAAGAGTTGGTGTGCAGACAACAGTGTCAGAGAAACCGTCTGACACTAGTGACAGTAATACTGAAATGCTGATTGTGAGGAAAGAGTTGGTGTGCAGACAGTTGTTACCAGAGGTTTCCTGCATTCACTTTCAAGGTATTTCAGGGCATGAGAACTTGGGAAAATTTTTCTTTTTGATTTGACTGATTATCTGTTTTACAGCATGGATCTTCATACAACAGACTTGACTAATTATCTGTTTCACAGCATGGATCTCCATATAACAAAGGGATAGTGAACATAATAATGGTGTTTGTGGGCGGTTTTGACCAGTGAAATGTACTTGCATTTTTTTAATATTATGCCCCAATATACACATATAACTCAAATATCTTAAAACACGATAAATGTACACTTAATGCGATTAGGGCAGAGAAACTGCCCAAGGTATGACGAAATGGTTTATTCTTAGTCGTGAATTCCTCAAAATGATTTCTCATGAACTAAGCTTTTTCCATCATGATGACACCAAACATATTGCGTTAATAACCTTCAGTTCAGTGACAAATCATTGATATCTTTTAAGGCCAAGAAGACTTGCTATGCTGAGAGCTCCAATTATTCCACAAATTTTTCAGTCCCAGATTCAAAATGAATCATAAAGAAACATTCAAATGCAGCAAAAGTGCCTATGACGATCGTAAAGGCAAACAGACAAAGCAGGATGGTAACCTTCCATCTAATTTGGACAGAATCTACAATTTCTACAACCTAGTCACCAAAACAATAGAATTTTTTTTAAATGGTACGACATAAATAATGACAAGAAAAAAAAAGAAAAGATCTAACAAGCAAACACACAAACAAACAAACAGCCAAGTCCAAAAATGCAGAGAAACAGAAGACAACAGTTGATTATGACAAAGATTGGGGGAAAAAAAAAAAGAAAAAAAAGAAAAAATGTGTAGTCAAAGAGAATAACAGAAAGACAAAGATGGTAACAGTAACACAGAACTTCCAGAAGGTGGAGTAGATATTTGTTCTGAAGAGCCTATAGCATACTGACCACGAAAGTGCCTAGCACCATGATCCCTGATCATTGTTTCTTCATTTAA
>JAFLJL010018268.1:0-40000 GCA_018398815.1 Conus ventricosus
TGTCAGCATTGTGTCATGGTCATTGTGATGTCAGCACTGTCATGGTCATTGTGAAGTCAGCACTGTGTCATGGTCATTGTGATGTCAGCACTGTGTCATGGTCATTCTGATGTCAGCATTGGTCATGGTTATTGTGATGGTCAGCACTGTGTCATGGTCATTCTGATGTTTAGCATTGTGTCATGGTCATTGTGATGTCAGCAATGGTCATGGTCATTCTGATGTCAGCATTGTGTCATGGTCATTCTGACGTCAGCACTGTGTCATGGTCAAATTTGATGTCAGCACTGTGTCATGGTCATTTGATGTCAGCACTGTGTGTATGTCATTCTGATGTCCACTGTCATGGTCTTTCTGACGTCAGCCTTGTTCCCTGGGCATTTTATGTCACACTGTGCCATGCATTTTAAGGTCGTTTTTTCCATTCATTCTGATTTTCAGCACTGTGTCATGGTCCTTTAAGGTCAGCACGTTGCATGGTCATTCCCAACGGCCAGCACTGTGTCATCGTCATTTTGACGTCAGCACTTTTGGCATGGTCATTTAAGGTCACACTGTTCATGGTCATTCTGATGTCAGCATTGTGTCCAGGTCATTCTGATGTCAGCACTGTGTCATGGTCATTGTGATGTCACCCCTCTGTCAGTCCATCAAAAAGTCCCGCACGGTCATGTCATTGTGATGTCACACTTGTCATGGCATTCAACGGTCAGCATGTTCATGGTCATTGTCATGCCCCACTGTGTCCCCTGGTCATTCAGCGGCAGCACTGTGTCATGGTCATTCTGATGTCACCCCGTGTCAGGTCATTCTGAGTCAGCACGGTGTCTGGTCATCTGTGTCAGCACTGTGTCATGGCATTCCCGATGTCCCCCAAATGTGTCATGTCATTCCCGATGTTAGCACTGTGTCATGGCATTCTAGTCAGCACTGGTCAGGTCATCTGAGGTCACACCCGTGTCAAAGCTCACATCTCGTCCCTGTCTCCTCTCTTCCTCCCCTCTCCCTCGTCCTGTTCTCTGGGCTCCTCTCTTCTCTGTCTCCTCCTCTCCCCTCTCTCCCCTCTCTCTCTCCCCTCTCTCTGACAGACAAGTCAGTGCAGGGTGTTTTCCCATGCCAGACCCAACATATATATAACAACATTCAGATCTCCCAAATCGAGAGCAGTACTTTACTTCTTCTGTTCTTCCTAGCAAACACACAGTAACTTTTCCCCAAGTAACCCCACCCTCCACACCTACCCTCTCTCACTGTCCCGTCTTCCTCATACACACAAAACAAAAACCACACACACACCCCACACACACACACACACACACACACACACACCCACAACACACAAACATCGCGCACACGCACATGCGCACACACGCACACGCACACACACACACACACACACACACACCACACACACACCACGCGCACGCGCACGCGCACGTGCCGCGCACACACATATACCCACACATCACACACGGCGCGCGCGCGCACTCGGCATACACCACACACCACACACACACACACACACACACACACACACACACCACACCACACACACACACACAGAGACACACACACACACACACACACACACACACCACACACACACACACACACACACACACACACAGAGTTGCGCGGCGCGCAAGCATACACACACACACACACACACACACACACACACACACACACACACACACACACACCCGGCGCGCGCAGCACGCACACACCGCGCGGGGGCGCGGACATGCACAAACCACGCACGCACACCACAAAAACACCACACCACACCACACACACACACACAGACACACCCACACACACACACACACATCGCACACACACACACACCACTCTCTCTCTCTCTCTCTTCTCTCTCTCTCTCTCCCCGCACACCCTACCTCCCCCTCTCTCTTTCCCATCACACACCACACCACCACACACACACACACACACACACCACACAACAACACACCCCACAGCGCACACACACACACCAAAACACACACACACACACACACACACACAACTCACACACCAACACACACAACACACACACACACACAACACACACACACACCACACAACACACACAGCAAAGCACATGCACACCACACAGACACACCACACACAACACACACACAACACAACCCCACCCCACACACACTTTACAACGCCATCCACGTCCCCCCTCTCCTCTCTCTCTTCCTCTCACACACACACACTACACACACACACACAACACACACCACACACACAACCACACACGCACAAACGTCGTACGTACGTACCTCACAGACACAGACGCGCGCGCGCGCGCGCGCGCACACACACACACAACACACCAACCCCACACCACCCACCACAACACACACCACCAGAACGAATTTGGGAGGGGAAGGATCTGGGGGGTGTGTAATGAATCCCCGGCACACGCAAATGAACACACAAACGCAGATCAAACTCCCACTGAACCCCCCCCCCCCCCTCCTCCCCCACCATAACACACCCATCCACAGCACAGGCGTGGTGGAGGGGGGAGGGGGGTGATGGGGGGTGGAGGTTTGTCCTTTTTTCATGTTTATTATTAAAGACCCACACTCAACCAACCCCCCCCCCCCAAAAAAAAAAAAAAAAAAAAAAAAAGTTTCCACCAGGCAGAAAGGCGGGGGAATGGAGTTTTTCCTTTGTACGATGAATCATCTTTCACACACCCATCCTCATCACCATCCACCCCCCCCTCCCACCCTTCCCTGCCTTGCGGATTACACAAGGTAGACGTGTGTGGGGGGTATTGTTCCTTCACAGTTCCACGAAACCACCAAAGCCAAAGTAAAGAGATGACGGAGCAGAGTCTTGTATCGTCATAGAATTCGTCACAAGGCTCAATGGGTCAATCCCCGATGGGGTTCGCCATTTTTTTTTTTTTTTTTTTTTTTTTTTTTTGCGGGGCGTAGACAGTGACGTGGTATGAGCTCCCACGATCGTTGTTATTATCGTCATTGTTGAGAGTCCTTGTAGATCATGTAAAACGCCTGTCCTCGGTGAGAGAGCCAAGCCTAAACTCTTTTTACAAGCCACCTCCTTTCGTTTGCTCCACGGGGCTGCCTACCTGGGCAGAGCCGACTGGAGAGCCGCCTGCTGGAGCTGAATTATCTCCCCTCCCCCTCCTCCTCCCCTCCCTCTCCCCCCACCCGCCCCCCCCCCCCCCCACCTCCGTGTCATTCAGTAGAATATCGGTGATTCGGTGTTTCACTTATTTCCTCCGTTTTTTCTTCTTCACTGGTGTGGGTTGTATGTATGCGTGTTATCCATGCCAGCTGCTAAACTGGTCTTCTTTTCCGAGAGTTGGTGATGGGATTTTACGTGTGTTCACAGTATCACGTCTGCATTTACACGTGGAACCTCGGTTTTGTAGTCTCATTCGAAGGAATTTTCGGGTAATAGAGTCAGAACCAATGTTAAGTCTGAGGAGGGAAAAAAATCCACCGCATTGAAACGGCCTGGTGTAGATTCGAACCCGCAACCCCAGGGAATATTACGATCACGAGTCCGGGACTCTACCGGCTGAGCTACTCCTGCCCCGATCCCCTCTTCTGGCGATAAATCGGGGTCAGAGCACGCATATTGTCAAACTGTTTGCTTGTTTTGTTTGTTTATTTATTTTTTATTTTTGCTGTTTCTCCTTCTGTGCCACCCCAGTGGCAGTGCACCGACGCCGCTCATTCAGACACCCCGTCCACAGCCACAGCCTGTGAGTCTCGCCGCAGCCCTGGCACCGGCAATCCACAGGGAGCAGTCCATGTCAAGTCGTCAAGAGCCAACCCACCGCAGGAGACACAGCACTACTGCCGAGTCACTTCGGTGGTGTTCAGTGGCGCCTGTTCTGATCTAACATACGCAGGACACACCTACTAAGCCCCTACTGACGACAATAATTGACTTAGTTGCGGAGACCGGCGTGAGTGAGCTCTCCCTCTGGAGGGCGCCACACGTCCATCCAACGACAGCCCCATGGACTCGCCGATACCGGTGACCCGACAAAGATAGTTCGCCACGGAATAAAACCAAGGTCACAGTCGTAGAGAGGACATCGAAACTGAGGTCACTATGAGAGCAGGGCATGAAGGGCCTCAGAATTTCAGACCTTTTTTTATGCTAATTGATGAAAATGAGGATGTTGATGATGATGCTACGGATTTCCATTCCGGTCTGAGACTGCATGACAGGGCTGTATCTACGCTTCCTTTCATAATATATCCCAGCGTCAACCAGGCCCGAGAGATACAGGCATCTGCAGTGTTGGTCAGGAAATTTGAGCAACACTCTCAGAAACGCATCCATTATGTGGAAGAAACTCGACTGTGTGGTCCCAGTCTTCCCAACTGAGACCGCAGCAAACTCAACTCTGGGTAGGAGCCGGTTCGGGGAGAAAAACCCACATGACTCTGATGGGAATCGAACCTACGACCTCCCAGCCGGAAGTCCGCGACGCTATCCACTTCGTCACGGCGGCTGGTTGTTTGTTTATTTTGAAGAAGCGAAAATATTTTAAGAAGTGAAAATATTCGTGGATACTCCCTCGCCGTCCTGTCTCTCTGTCCGTCTCACTCTCTCTGTCTCCTTCTCTGTCTCTCTGTGCCTGTCTGTCTGTCTCTTTCTCTCCTGTCTCTGTCTTTCTTTTTTTCAGTATGTCTGTCAGTCTTTCTGTTTCTTCATCTGTGTGTGTGTGTGTGTGTGCGTGGTGCGTGCGTGCGTGCGTGCGTGCGTGCGTGGCGTGCGCGCGCGCGCGCGCGTGTGTGTTTTCTACTTTTCTGTATGTCTGTCAGTCTCTCTGTTTCCTTTCTCTGTTTCTGTCATTCTGTCTCTTTGTCGTGTCTGTGTTTCTTCAGGGGCAAAAAACAACAAAAACAAGAAAATTGACACTCCTCCGCACGCTTTCCCCCCCCCCCCTCCCACTCCCCGTGCTCTCCCACCAAGGCTTCTCCAAACAAACGAAAATAAAAACAATCCTGAAAGGTACCCGTGAATTGTTAGATCGGTGTCGGCGTCAATCGCAAGAGACTCCTCTCGCAACCACCACCACAACATCGCTCCACAACAATGGACCCCAAACACAAGCTTCTCCTTCCCCCCAGGTCATGAAGGGAGGGGGTGGGGTGGGGTAGAGGAGGGGGAGGGGGGGGGGAGATGAGGGAGTTGGGGAGGCTCTCTTGGTAGAGGGCCACGTTTTGAAAGGTTGCGACAGACCTTGATGTTGCGACATTCCGGGGCGTGCTAAATCATGGTGAAAGAGGGATGGAAGAGAGAGAGGGGGTGGAAGAGAGAGAGGGGGTGGGAGAGAGAGAGAGGGGGAGGGTGGGAGGGAGAGGGGTGGGAGAGAGAGAGAGGGGGGGGAGGGGGAGAGAGAGAGAGAGAGGAGAGAGAGAGAGAGAGACGACAGAGAGAAAGGAAATACCTGGAGCGGCAGGGCGGGGGGTGGGGGGGGGGAGGGGAGGCGTGACGGGGAAGGAGGGGGTGGGGGAAGGGGGAGATGGGTTACCCGTCACGCCTGAGTGCCGGCACGCCCAGGGCGATGTGATCTGACTCCACCTCGTTTGGCTCAGTCCACCCACCCACCAACCACCACCACCACCACTCTCTCCGCCCTACCCCTGCCCCCCCCCCCCCCTTCTCCCTCTCCCCACGACCCCGTTCTGTCTCATTCCGCGTTTGTCGACACGTCCTCACTGGAAAAAAAAAAAGCGTGACCATTGTTCTCAGTTTAATAGTTCTAACCGTCTTTCTCCTTCTCCCTTCCCATCCCTCCCCCTTCCCTCTGTCTGTCTGTCTGTCTCCACCTCTCTCTCTCTCTGTCTTTCTGTCTCTCTTTCGCTGCTTCATTCACAGTTGCTTGTGTTTCTCTGGACTTTTTTTTTTAAAAGATGTATTTCAGTTGCAACGACATTTAAAGTGTGTGTGTGTTGTGTTGTGTTGTGCTGTGTGTGCTGTGGTGTGCTGTGCTGTGTGTGTGTGGTGTGTGTGCGTGTGTGTGTGTGTGTGTGTGTGTGTGTGTGTGTGTGTGTGTGAGAGAGAGAGAGAGAGAGAGAGAGAGAGAGAGAGAGAGAGAGAGTTTATGTACACGCGCGCATGTGTATCTGGCAGAGAGAGAGAGAGAGAGAGAGAGAGAGAGAGAGAGAGAGAACACACACACACACAGAGGAGAGAGAGAGAGAGAGAAGAGAGAGAGAGAGAAGAGAGAGAGAGAGATGACACAATGTGACACAGTTACTTGACGAATAAGTAGTTTGCTTTTATTTTCAAAGTTTACACATAAGAAATAAATAAGCAGTGCATTTTTTTTTCTTTCATCTGGTCCCAGTCCTTTGGGAGCAGGGAAACACCGTGAAACAACACACACATCGCTCCCTTCTGTTTACAGTGAATTGTGATGGCGGGTAAAAAATAAAAAAAGTGGGCCCACTCGTTCTATTCATGGCAGAATGTGGGTCATACTGAGTGAGTTGAAGAGAGAGAGAGAGAGAGAGAGAGAGAGAGAGTCAGAGTGAGAGAGAGAGAGAGAGAGTTCATATGAGTAGAAGAGAGAGAGAGAGAGAGAGAGAGAGAGAGAGAGAGACAGACAGACAGACAGGAGTTAACACTTTGACTCTAATTCCTGAGGAATATCTGATGCGGTTTTTTTTTTTTTTTTTTTTTTCCCAACAGAAGAAAACGGAAGTCTAATCAATTTTGGTAGACAAAAAAAAACAAAAAAAAAAAACATGAAAAAGCAAATGCAACCAGAAAACAAAACCTGACACCATAAAACATGTCTTTGCCCCAAACTAGCGTCTTCTGACGATTTGCCGCCCGCCCCAAATGACAGCACTAGGATTGTTATCGTTGTACATCGCACTGGCGTGTTCTAGTAATTGTCTTTAAAAAAATAATTCATTGGTTTATTCATAGATGTATTTGTTTGTTTGTTTTCATTATCAAATATTCAGCTGTTTAAAAAAAATTTGCGGATGAAAATTTAATCTTTCTAACGGTTGTTTTTTTTTTTAATGACTTGTGAGCTGAAGCCGCGACATCCCTGATCGGCCCTTTGCGGTCGGCTGTGCTTATAAGCAATATTAGTTTAACCATTACCAGTCTTTTAAACCAAAAGAACCAGAGAGAGAGAGAGAGAGAGAGAGAGAAGAGAGAGAGAGAGAGAGAGAGAGCGAGAGAGAGAGAGAGAGCGCGAGGAGAGAGAGAGAGAGAGAGAGATGGCGATTTACCTGCTACTCCTTCCCTCCCTTCTCCTCTCCCCCTCCTCCCCTTTCCTGTCTGTTCATACTCAGTCTCTACTCGGCAAACACTTCAACACACAGGGCCCATACTACAGAGGGAACGAAAGAAAATGACGGGTTGACGAGAAGTGGCCGAGGGCGAGAAGAGAGAGAGAGAGAGAGAGAGAGAGAGAGAGAGAGAGAGAGAGAGAGTGTATTAGAGAGTGGGAGAGAGAGAGAGAGTGAGAGAGAGAGAGTGTGTGTGTGTGTGAGAGAGAGAGAGACAGACAGTGTGTGTGTGTGTGTGTGTGTGTGTGTGTGTGTGTGTGTGTGTGTGTGTGGTGAGAGAGAGAGAGAGAGAGAGAGAGAGAGAGAGAGAGAGTAACTGGTGCATAATGATACAATGTCGTCAGCAAATATTAAAAAAAAAACTGATAAGACCGCGTTCAGTGTTCGGGGGGGGGGGGGGAGAGAGAGAGAGAGAGAGAGAGAGAGAGAGAGAGAGAGAGAGAGAGAGAGAGAGAGAGAGAGAGGAAGGGGTGGGGAGAGGTGGGAGTGGGTGGGAGGAGCAGCATACTTGATCAATGGTATCTACATGATGCATGATTAACCACCACCACCACCACCACCCCCACCCCCACCACGCCCGTCACATCAGGCAAAGACCGGTGTGGCGTGAAATCTGGGAACGTGATATCTGGGAAGGCTTCCCAGATATCACAGATTTTTGGGGGAACGCGTTCCCAAAATGCACTGTGATATCTGGGAAGGCCCGTGATATCTGGGAACGTGGTCTTTCAGAGCTCAGAAGGGCAGAAAGAAGACAAAAAAAAATGGATTTTCGAGATAAGGTAGGAAACAATTTTTTTGAGGTGCAATCGAGATCTTTGGCCTTCTTGTCACTTTTTTTTATCCCGTGATATGTGGGAACGTGTTCCCAGATTTCACGATTGGAAGTTCAGGAAATCTGGGAACGCGTTCCCACATATAACGGTAAATCTGGGAACGCGTTTCCACATATCACGGTAAATCTGGGAACGCGTTCCCACATATCACGGTAAATCTGGGAACGCGTTCCCAGATATCACGGTTCCCAGATATTATACGACACCGGTTTACGACCAGATTATGACCGAACTCTTTGTCGCAAACTATTCTCAAAGTTCGTAAAAAAAAAAGGCCCTTTAACTCGTGACTTTTGCACGTGACAACCCTCGTTCGCTCGGCTCGTCAGAAGCCAGTCGGAGACTGCTCAGTGTTCACGCACAATGATGAGCGTGCAACTTTGCCGCGTGAAAGCAGTCGGCAACAAGTCGAGGGACACTCGTAACCCACTCGTTAAGCAGATGCGACCAGTACACGAGTTTTGTACGAGTGTCGTTGAGTCGTCTGGAACATCGTGTGTGTCGGCAGGAACTCTTATATCAGTGTGGAGAAAAAAAAATCTTGTAAGTCTCACACGTCAGAAAAAAAAAGTGGCGGTCTTATTTCGGTCTTATTTTCTCCTAACCAGAGTAGGCTACATGTGATTGCTGTGCATCTTTAGTCCTCGGAGTCGTGGAGAACGGACGACGAGCATCACGGCCGCGAGACCGTCACAGGTCGGTGTGGTCGCTGAAGTCGGTGCTTCAGGAGTGACTGGGGCGTTGCGTGAGATCGTGTGACATAGCTGTCTGTTCGAACACTAAAGTACATTGCAACGTTTCCTTAAAAAAATGTCAAAATACAAATAACAGTCATTTTAAAACACGGTACACAACAGGCAAGCGAATTGTTGACCAAGACGCTTCTTCATACCTTACAACATAACGAAGATGCGCCAAACAATTCTCCCTGGATTGCAGCGGGCTCGCTGTTCACGAAGACTCTACAAACATCCTTCAACATCCTCATTGTTTACAACAACAACAACAGAATCTATAAACATTCCTCAGGATCCTTATCGTTGACGAAAACTCTACAAACACCGCTCAACATCCTCATCTTCCTGAAAACTCTACGAACATCCTCACTGTTCACAAACCCTCTCTGAAACATCTCTCGCATCCTCAAAGTTCACGAACATTTTACACACATCCTTCAACATCTTCATTGTGCACGAACCTCACAAACATCCCTCAAACGCCTCACTGTTTACAAAAAAGCTCACAAACATTCCTCAGAATCCTCATTAGTCACGAAAACTCGACAGACACCCTTTAGCATCCTCACTGTTTACAAAAACTCAAAATCATTCCTCAGAATCCTCATTGTTCATGAAAACTCTTCAGACATCCTTCAAAATTCTCACTGTTCACGAACGCTCCACAAATATCACTCAAAATTCTCACTGTTCACGAACGCTCCACAAATATCACTCAAAATCCTCACTGTTCACAAAACTCTACGAACATTCCTCAAAATCATCATTGCTAACAAAAACTCTTCAGACTTATTTCAGAGTCCTCATTGTTCACGAAAGATTATGCAGACATCCTTCAAAATATTCTTGTTTACGGAACCTCTACAAACATCTTTCAGATTACTCCTTGTTCGTGAAAACTCCCCTCGGAATCCTCATTGTTCACGAAAACTTTGCAACATCTTACATCCTCATGTTCACATGCTTACAACAACACTCAAAATCTTCATCATTTACAAAACAAAAAGTTTTCATACACCCCACTCGGTTTTCTTCATGCACAAAAACTCTTCATACATTCTACTCGATCTTCACCATTCACACACAGTCTTCATACGTTCAGTCAACTCTTCTTCATTCACAAACATCCCTCCAAACGTGCTACAAAACCCTCGTGTGTCGGTGGGGGTCATATATGAGTTTCTGAATATCACAGAGAATACATGGTCTATTGCTGGATGAAATGTAACCCACAGGCAGAAAAACAAAAACAAACAAAAATCAAAATACATGTTTTTATCCAGGGATCTTATTCGAAAACCGATGTAAATGGTAAAAGATGGAATGCAGAATACTAATATCTGTTGTAAGGATAAAGTGATGGAAAAGTATGTGCGGACTATTGTAATCAGGATAAGGTGAGAAGTGAAAAGCCTAATGCTAATTAGTCTGAGCGTGATGGACCAACATTAAAATGCATTCTACTAAACCAGTGGTGTTCGGGATGATGTGATCAGCGAAACATACTTCACCAACACCCCGAAAAGGAGCACATCCGGAACAGATTTTCAACACCATACTGACAATCATCTCAGCAACCGTGTGATCTCCTCAACGATTTCATCGACTTAAAGAAAGCCTTTGACAGCGTCTAGTATGAACGAGTGTTGAAGATACGAAGAACATAAAAAAAAACCATCCAAGCCACAGCATTACTCCATGAAGATGCAAACAACCTTGGAGATTTCTTCCCAAAAATCGTGGGCGTACGCCAAGGCTACCCTAGTTCGCTACTTCTTTTTTTTAACATGTACCAAGAGTATGCAGCCTGCTGGATTACCACATCCCCATGCCCGTCAGAGGACGATCTCTGTGCAAATTGCGTTCGCGGATGACATTGCACTTTGTTGAGGAGGCAGCGAAGCAGGGCTCCTTGATCTCGCCACGAAATGGAAGAAAGCACTCGGCATACAGGGTCTTGATTCACCACGAAATGGAGAAGCACTTGCATACAGAAGGGAAGTCGCTCAAAGTGAAGCAAACTCGTCCACAATCCAGACAAAATTCCACGGTCAACGCCGTACTGATTGAACGAATACTGGAAGAGTGGAACCTTGGGACAATTCTGAGCAAAATCTGCGCCCCAGCGCAGGAGATGAAGACCACACTCGCCCTACACACGTCTGCTGTGACAAGGCTCACGCTAGTTGAGAAACGAGGTCTGTCAGCTGGCCCTTGAAAACAAGCTCTACAAGTCGTGGGTAAGATCTGTCTTCTCTATGCACGTGAGAGCTGAACACACAGTGGCAATAGATCTCCATCGTAAAATTCAGGTGGTGGAGAATCGGTGCTTCAGATTCCTGGCATTCTATACAATGAACACAAGACGTGACTAAGTCAGGCAGACATAATGTTGTCAGCCAACGATGTTGGAATATATCAACAATAATAGAGACCTGATAGATTACACGCATTACATTAATTAAGATTTGACGTATTACATTCATTTTCATTTCAACTTCATCCTTATGAAGAGAATACAAGGGCTGCATAATCTTCAAATGAATACAAACCTCGATAAGGAGCAAGTGTGAGAGTGTAATGATCCTCAGTAATGAAACATAAAGTACAAAGAGATTATGAGAGTGTCCCTATCTTTCAAACGATGGCCGACTACTGAGAAAAAAGAAATGGTATGATTTTCCTTGGATCAAAAAGTAGATGGACAGAGGGTTTGAGTCAGTAGTATCAATTTCTGATACTGACCAAAAATAGAAAACAAGGAGAGTACGAGAGTCTAGTAATATTTCAATCGATAAAAAAATAAATGTTCGAAAGAAGAATGTTCGCAGAATAGTTTTGCTATAGAGGATTTCGAGCAATAACATAATACTCCAACAAAGGGGAAAAAAGGACAATATGTCGCATAGAGCATGAGCAATATAGTGATTTCGGAAAAGCATGATGTACGCGGAGAGCGTGGAGCAGCCTTCGGGTGTCAGTACGGGTTGATAGAGCCCTCGGGCCAGGCCGCCCGGCTCGCCATGTGTTGGTTCAGCGCGTTGCCCAGGCTGTCCCGCGGCTCCCTGTGGAACCTTCCCGACAGGACCCGGGCGAAGGCCCTCTCGTGAACGAACTTGTTGTTGTGGTGCAGGAAGTCCCAGGGCCCGAAGGGAGACTCCCCTGTGGGGCTGAGGAACGTGGCGTCGCCCAGGCTGTCCAGGGACTCGTCGCTGGGCACGCGGTACACCCGCTTGCTGTAGTGCCTCTTGATCTTCCTCTTCAGCCCGTTGTCGTCTGTCCTCGTCATCCCACCCTTCCCCCGCTCTTTGGACTTGCCCGGTGCTCGGCGGAAGGCGCGGACCTGGACCGGTCCACGTTGTGGTGAGGGTGGGCAAGGTGGGGGAAATAGCGGTGGGCGTAGATCTCCTCGAGCCGGGCCACGTGGAAAGGGGCCCCCGGGGACGTTGTAGTAGTTGTTGGGCCCCAGCTGACGTCCCTCGAACTGCTCCCGGCGGCTGACCTGGGCCTGGTGACGTAATCGGGCGACCGGCTGCGGTGACGCGAGCTGTCGTCACTGGACCATTCCGGGCTGTAGTCCGGGGAGGAGGTGGAGAGGGAGCCCAGCGAGGGAGAGCGGGACTCCTGCCGCCTGTGGTGGTGACGTATCTTGGGCGCCTTCTTGGGCGCCTTCTTGGGCGCCTTCTTGGGCGCGTTGCGAGGGGGCGGAGGCGCGAGCATCACGACGTACGGATCGGGCCTGACCACCGGGGGCCGGGTGACCACAGGGGGCGGGGGTGGAGCCTGGGAGGGGGCGGGGAGAAGAAGCGGGGTCGGACCATCCTGGCGGAGAGGGGCCGGGCTCTGACGGGGAAGATGGGCAGGCCCTGGCGGGGCGGGGAGATGGCGGAGGCCGAGTCTGGGGCACCACCCGGCTGCAGCAGGATTCTCTCCGCAGGCTGACCCCCGTGAAGACGGGGGCCCCGGGAGTAGGGGGGACCACCCTCACCCCGTCGGCCTCCCCTCCCGTCATTCGCTCCACGCTGTAGACCTTGATCTGCGAGTCCTTGGTGGTGTAGAAGTAGCCGTGCTCGGGAAGGGCTTCGTAGAACTCTGGGGGCACCTGGTGCTTGGAGTTTCCGGCGGGGCCTGATCGTGACCCTGACCGTGACCCTGATCCTGTCCTACGGGCGACGTGCTGGAAGTTTTGGGCGGATTGGGGGTCGGACGGGGAAGGGGGGTGGACGTCGTCGCCGCTGATCCAGCCTTTCCTCTCGCGGTAGGCGGAGGACGTGGTCTTCACCAGCTCCACGGCGTCCTTGGCGGAGGAGCAGACGAAGCTGTGACACTCCAGCACCTTCCGGCCCTCCGTGCGGCGCGTGACGCAGGTGAAGATGGCGGGGCGCGCGCTGTTGACGCCCTGGGCCAGCGGGGACGTCAGCGGCACGAAGAGGGGCGACAACTGCCAGGTGGTCTGGTGGAGCACGCGCACGCACCTGACGGCGGCGCAGAGGGCCAGGGAGGAGATGGGGAAGAAGAGGACCCGGTCGGGGTCGCTCATGTGCCGGAGGGTCAGGCCGGTGGGTAGCACGGCGAGGTAGGACAGGATGCCTTCGATGTGGTGGTCATCGTGCAGCGGGTAGCGGTCAGCCAGAGGCTTCTGCACGCTGTTCAGACCGTCCACCACCTCCGTGGGCACGCAGCTGCCGATGTACAGCACCGGCTTCTTGGTCAGCTCCTCCGCGTCTGGCACCATGGTAACGATGGGGGGCGGTGTCCACAGGATGCGCGGTCAAGAGATCTGGACAGAAGACGCACACGTTTCTGATTGACCGGACAGACAGAAGAACGCAGATACTGACATAGAAATCCCAGGCAGAGGAAAAAGCACTGTGGCAGCTGTCATGATCTTGCTCTCCATTATTTAACATGCACAGCAGTTACGAGCACGTGAAGATAATTGGGCAGTAAGACAATGATGTAGACAAGCGACCCACCCTGTACAATGAAGTCCTATGATCGCTGTGTGTTGTAGTGACAGACGAAATGTACAGTGAATGACAAGAAACGTGACATTTTGTGAAGTGGGAAAGCAAGAAACGTGACATGTTGTGAAGTGGGAACAGGAAACGTGACATGTTGAGGCGTGGGTTCTTCATGATCTCAACATTCTCAGCACAGACTAAGCTGGGGTGCTTTTTTGTGGTAAAGGAGTAAAAATGAACTTTAGATGCTACTCGGGTTTCTAACAGAAGCACTAGCAGTTTATTTTCGTTCATAGATTTAGGTTGTAATTATGAATAAACACACTAGCAGTTTATTTTCTTCATAGATTTATATTGTGATTATGAATAAACACAAACGGCATTAATCGATGCTTCTGTGAAAAAAACAACAACAAACAAACAAAACAAAAATCGCGACGTGTTGTCCTATAGGAATTGATTGAGGCAGTCACCAAGAAGGTGACGTCAAGAAATGTCAATCATTGCGACAACATTTGGACAACATAGAAAACAACACAAGACAAGACAAAATTCTTTGTTTGCGAGGACAATGGATAAAAGCTAGCGCACTTTCTTTTTCAATTTTTTTTTTTAACATCCAATCTTTGCCCCGAAGCAGGGACAATGATGTAACATTAAATAAAGCCACACACACACACACACACACACAAAAACGGAAAGAGAGAGAGAGAGAGAGAGAGAGAGAGAGAGAGAGAGAGAGAGAGAATGTTCCTATTGTCAATAGTCCCTTCAGGCAGAGTCGGTACGTACGTTTCAGATCGTAGTTCTAACATAACACTAACATATGTGACGTAGCTATGAATTATCAAAGGGACTGGCTGCACTCTTCAGCAATAGGCTCACGTCTGCACTGACAGAAATCCAGCAGTGATCACCCCGCGCCCCCGCCCCTGAATTAAAGTGCATCGTCTTTCGTCATAATTATTTGCGTATAATTTACTATTTCTTCATACGTTGTCTTTATGGTGCACTGAATTCACATTTTTCATTTGACTGTTTCGTTTTCCTGTGAATTACTTGGTGTGTGTGTGTGTGTGTGTGTGTGTGTGTGTGTGTGTGTGTGGTGTGTGGTGTGGTGTGGTGGTGGTGTGTGTGTGTGTTGTGGTGTGTTGTGTGTGTGTTGTGTGGTGTGTGCGCGTGTGGGTGTGCGCGGTGCGTGCGTGTGCGCTGCGTGCGTGCGTGCGTGCGTGCGTGCGGTTTGTGTGTGTGTGTGTGTGTGTGTGTGCTCAAAACATGCATGACTATTGTCTAAAACAATTTGCATTACCTCCCCTTCATTCCTGACGACCCTTCCCCACAGTCATTCACTTAAAAAAAATTACAATCACACACACACACACACACGCGCGCGCGCGCGCACGCACGCACGCAGAGACACACACACACACACTTACACACACACACACACACACACACGCGCGCGCGCACGCACGCAGACAGACAGACAGACAGACAGACAGACAGACCAGACAGACAGACAGACAGACAGACACACACACACACACGTGCACCCGGTATACATCAACCGGGATCTTTTGGAACTTCTTTCATGAAATGACGTCATTCTCCGGAATTCTGTCCACTTTTTCATCTCCTTAGGCGCATCTCCAGAGCGGCGACCATGGAAAGGAACCGACTTCACCTCCTGCCAACAGGCCGCCCGAAAGCGAAGTCCCCGCCGCGAAGAGCATCATCACGCCAGGGGCGCTTCTGCTGCCCGTCCACCAGCCCCCTCCCCTTCACCCTCTGGGGCAGGATGGACCTGGGAGAGACCTACAGCTCCACGACCGACTGTCTGGTGGGAGGCGCCCATGGTATGTGCTTTACCGGTGTTGGTTTAGCTTTACCGGTGTTGGTTTAGCTTTACCGGTGTTGGTTTAGCTTTACCGGTGTTGGTTTAGCTTTGGCTGTGGGAAAGGCGCGAGTGGGGATGGGGAAGGGGGTATGGGCGGGTGGGAGGTGGTGTATGGAACGGTGCTGTTGGTTGGGAGGAGGGGGTTAGGGGGGATGGGATGTGTGCGGTGGATGGGAGGTGGGGGGGGGGGGGGGCATTTTAGGGGAGATGAATAAGTAATCAATGACAGCAAGCAATTTGATACACTTTTACAAATTGAATGAATAAATGAATGAATGCATCAAGTACACCCACGTCACTCGGTGAACATACAGTTCAGGGTGTCTGTGTGCACGCAGTAGCCATCACAACAGCAGTTCATGTTAGTTGCGTCTGAATGATCTGGCCGATGAATTTAGTAACACATTTGCGAGCGTCATCACTTTGAAACTTTCGCTAGACATGTATGAAAAACGGGAACGTAACAACATCTGGGTTGGTGGTGTGAGCATATTCAGTCAACGATAGTGACTTGCACTCTTTCACGTGGAAATAGATTTGTAATGGAATTAGTGACTAATTTCATCTCAAGTAACAAACGGTACACCCGTCCCGTCAGGGATTTTGGTCGATGATGCAGAGGTGGGGAGGGGGGGGGGGGGGGGGGCGGTTCCGTCCACAAACCACCTTTACTGTTCATGGCAGCTAATCGGTCCGTTTACTTCCCTGATCGTCACCCACCTCGCCCACATCAGTTCTTTCATTCACTTGTACAAGCTCAAGGTATCTTCATATCAAATGTTGACATGCTTTTTTTTAAATATTTGCTTATCTCTGTACAATGATTTTTTTTTCTCTTGTATATTCTTTAATTTAATGAAATCTTGAGTTATTTTGTTTGCATGTTCAATAGAACGCACACACACACACACACACACACACACACACACACACACACCACACACACACACACACGCACGCACGCACGCACGCACGCGCGCGCGCGCGCGCGCACACATGTCATGTTGTCCACCTTCACTCCCCCCTCCCTATTCTAGCCTTATTTCTTCTCAGATTTCTTGAATTACGCACTGGTATACCTACCTTTCGGTTTGTCCGTTTACCCTCCCCCCTCTCCCCACCATTTATTTCCCTCAATCTAGATTCTCCGGGTGTCCACCCTCCTACTCTTCCCACTCCTCCACTATCCCCCTCCCCTTCCCTTCTCTTGACATATTACTCATTTTCCGCCTCTCACATGTATTTTTTCTCTGTCTCTCTGTTCGTGGTCTCCTCGGTTCAAAGGCTGTCACGCTGTGTGGGCAGTGCTGTGTGGGCAGTGCTGTGTGGGCAGTGCTGTCACGCTGTGTGGGCAGTGCTGTGTGGGCAGTGCTGTGTGGGCAGTGCTGTGTGGGCAGTGCTGTCACGCTGTGTGGGCAGTGCTGTGTGGGCAGTGTTGTCACGCTGTGTGGGCAGTGTTGTCACGCTGTGTGGGCAGTGCTGTGTGGACAGTGTTGTCACGCTGTGTGGGCAGTGTTGTCACGCTATGTGGGCAGTGCTGTCACGCTGTGTGGGCAGTGCTGTGTGGGCAGTGCTGTCACGCTGTGTGGGCAGTGCTGTCACGCTGTGTGGGCAGTGCTGTCACGCTGTGTGGGCAGTGCTGTGTGGCAGTGCTTTTGGGCCTCACGCTGTGTGGGCAGTGCTGTGTGGGCAGTCTGTCACGTGGGGCAGTGCTGTCACGCTGTGTGGGCAGTGCTGTGTGGGCGTAGCTGTGCTGCTCGCTGTTGTGGCAGTGCTGCTTGTGGCAGTGCTTTGTCACCTGTGTGGGCAGTGCTGTCACGCTGTGGTGGGCAGTGCTGTCACGCTGTGTGGGCAGTGCTGCTGTCAGCTGTAGTGCTGTGAGTGCAGTGCTGTCACGTGTGGGCAGTGCTGTCACGCTGTGGGCAGTGCTGTCACGCTTGTGTGGGCAGTGTGTCACGCTCTGTGGGCGTCTGTGTGGGCAGTGCTGTCACGCTGTGTGGGCAGTGCTGTCACGCTAAGTGGGCAGTGATTCACGCTGTGTGGGCAGTGCTGTGTGGGCAGTGCTGTCAAGCTGTGTGGGCAGTGCTGTCACGCTGTGGCAGTGATGTCACGCTGTGTGGGCAGTGCAGTGTGGGCAGTCTGTCACGCTGTGTGGGCAGTTCTGTGTGGGCAGTGCTGTCACGCTGTGTGGGCAGTGCTGTCACGCTAAGTGGCAGTTCTGTCACGCTGTGTGGCAGTGCTGTCAGTGTGGGCAGTGCTGTCACGCTTGTGGGCAGTGCTGTTGGCAGCTGTCACGCTGTGGGCAGTGGGGTGTCACGCTGTGTGGGCAGTGCTGTCACGCTAGTGGGCAGTGTTGTCACGCGTGTGGGCAGTGCTGTCACGCTGTGTGGGCAGTGTTGTCACGCTGTGTGGGCAGTGTGTCACGCTGTTGGGCAGTGATGTCACGCTATGTGGGCAGTGCTGTCACGCTGTGTGGGCAGTGCTGTCACGCTGTGTGGGCAGTGCTGTCACGCTGTGTGGGGCAGTGCTGTCACGCTGTGTGGGCAGTGCTGTCACGCTAAGTGGCAGTGCTGTCACGCTGTGTGAGCAGTGCTGTCACGCTGTGTGGGCAGTGCTGTCACGCTGTGTGGGCAGTGATGTCACGCTCTGTGGGCAGTTCAGTGTGGGCAGTGCTGTCACGCTGTGTGGGCAGTGCTGTCACGCTAGTGGGCAGTGATGTCACGCTGTGTGGCAGTGCGTGTGTGGCAGTGCTTGTCAGCTGTGTGTGGGGCAGTGCTGTCACGCTGTGGGCAGTTGTCACGCTGTGTGGGCAGTGCTGTCACGCTAGTGGGCAGTGCTGTCACGCTGTGTGGGCAGCTTCGTGTGGGCAGTGCTGTCACGCTGTGTGGGCAGTGCTGTCACGCTAGTGGGAGTGTGTTAGTCTGTCACGGCTGTGTGGGCAGCTTCATGTGTGGGCAGTGCTGTCACGCTGTGTGGGCAGTGCTGTGTGGGCAGTGCTGTCACGCTGTGTGGGCAGTGCTTGGTCCACGCTGTGTGGGCAGTGCTGTCACGCTAAGTGTGGCAGTGCTGTCACGCTGTGTGGGCAGTGCTGTCACGCTGTGTGGGCAGTGCTGTCACTCTTGTGGGCAGTGCTGTCACGCTGTGGGCAGTTCTGTCACGCTGTGTGGGCAGTGTGTGGGCAGTGCTGTTCACGCTGTGTGGGCAGTGCTGTTCACGCTGTGTGGGCAGTGTGTGTGGGGCAGTGCTGTCACGTAGTTGGGCAGTGCTGTCACGCTGTGTGGGCAGTGCTGTCACGCTGTGTGGGCAGTTTTGTCTCACGCTGTGTGGGCAGTGCTGTCACGCTGTGTGGGCAGTGCTGTCACGCTATGTGGGCAGTGCTGTCACGCTGTGTGGGCAGTGCTGTCACTGCTGTGTGGGGCAGTGCGTACGTGGGGCATGTTGTTGTGGGCAGTGCTGTCACGCTGTGTGGGCAGTGTTGTCACGCTTTGGGCAGTGCTTCACGCTGTGTGGGCAGTGCTCTCACGCTATGTGGGCAGTGCTGTCACGCTGTGTGGGCAGTGGTCATGTGGGCAGGTGTTGTGTGGGCAGTGTTGTCACGCTATGTGGGCAGTGCTTCACGCTATGTGGGCAGTGCTCTCACGCTATGTGGGCAGTGCTGTCACGCTGTGTGGGCAGTGCATGTTGGCAGTGCTGTGTGGGCAGTGTTTGTCACGTTATGTGGGCAGTGCTGTCACGCTATGTGGGCAGTGCTGTCACGCTGTGGTGGTGCAGTTCAGTTGGGCAGTGCTGTCATGCTGTGTGGGCAGTGCTGTCACGCTATGTGTGGCAGTGCTGTCACGCTATGTGGGCAGTGCTGTCACGCTATGTGGGCAGTGCTGTCACGCTGTGTGGGCAGTAGTAGCTATGTGGGCAGTGCTGTCATGTTTGGCGTGTGTACGGGCAGTGCTGTCACGCTGTGTGGGCAGTGCTGTCACGCTGTGTGGGCAGTGCTGTGTGGGCAGTGCTGTCACGCTGTGTGGGCAGTGCTGTCATGCTGTGTGGGCAGTGCTGTCACGCTGTGTTGGGCAGTGCTAGTGTGGGCAGTGCTGTCACGCTGTGTGGGCAGTTCTGTCACGCTGTGTGGGCAGTGCTGTCACGCTGTGTGGGCAGTGCTGTCACGGGTAACGTTGGGCAGTGCTGTCACGCTGTGTGGCAGTGCTTAGTGTGTGGCAGTGCTGTCAGGGCTGTGGGGCAGTGATGTCACGCTGTTGTGGGCAGTGCTTGTGTGGGCAGTGCTGTCACGCTGTGTGGGCGAGTGCTGTCACGCTGTGTGGGCAGTGCTCAGTT
The DNA here is from genome assembly GCA_018398815.1 of Conus ventricosus. Lineage (NCBI taxonomy): Eukaryota > Metazoa > Mollusca > Gastropoda > Neogastropoda > Conidae > Conus > Conus ventricosus. The sequence continues at coordinate 20,080 of JAFLJL010018268.1, forward strand.
GTGGCAGTTGGTGTGTGTGGCAGTGTTGTCACGCTGTGTGGGCAGTGCTGTCACGCTGTGTGGGCAGTGCTATGTGGGCAGTGCTGTGTGGGCAGTGTTGGTCACGCTGTGTGGGCAGTGCTCTCACGCTGTGTGGGCAGTGCTGTCACGCTGTGTGGGCAGTGCTGTGTGGGCAGTGGTGTGTGGGAGTGCTGTCACGCTATGTGGGCAGTTCTGTCACGCTGTGTGGGCAGTGCTGTCACGCTGTGTGGGAAGTGCTTGTGTGGGCAGTGCTGTCACGCTGTGTCGACAGTGCAGTGTAAGCAGTACGTCACACTGTGTGGGCAGTGCTGTGTGGGCAGTGCTGTCACGCTGTGTGGGCAGTGCTGTTACGCTGTGTGGGCAGTGCTGTGTGGGCAGTTCTGTCACGCTGTGTGGGCAGTGCTGTCACGCGCGCTTGTGAGCAGTGCTGTCACGCTAGTGGGGCTGTGTTTTCACGCTGTGTAGGCAGTGATGTCACGCTCTGTGGGCAGTGCTGTCACTGTGTGGGCAGTGTGTGGGGCAGTGTTGTCACGCTGTGTGGGCAGTGCTCTTCACGCTGTGTGGCAGTGCTGTCACGCTGTGTGGGCAGTGCTGTGTGGGCAGTGGTGTGTGGGCAGTGCTGTCACGCTTGTGCGGGCAGTTCTGTCACGCTGTGTGGGCAGTGCTGTCACGCTGTGTGGGAAGTGCTGTGTGGGCAGTTCTGTCACGCTGTGTGGACAGTGCTGTGTGGGCAGTGCTGTCACGCTGTGTGGGAAGTGCTGTGTGGGCAGTGCAGTCACGCTGTGTCGACAGTGCTGTGTGGGCAGTACTGTCCACGCTGTTGGGCAGTGCTGTGTGGGCAGTGCTGTCACGCTGTGTGGGCAGTGTTGTCACGCTGTGTGGGCAGTGGCTGTGTGGGCAGTGCTGTCATGCTGTGTGGGCAGTGCTGTCACGCTAAGTGGGCAGTGCTTTCACGCTGTGTGGGCAGTGATGTCACGCTGTGTGGGCAGTACTTTTCACGCTGTGTGGGCAGTGCTGTCACGCTTGTGGGCAGTGCTGTGTGGTTAGTTCTGTCACGCTGTGTGGGCAGTGCTGTCATGCTGTGTGGGCAGTTCTGTCACGCTGTGTGGGCAGTGCTGTCACGCTGTGTGGGAAGTGCTGTGTGGGCAGTGTTGTCACGCTGTGTGGGCAGTGCTGTCACGCTGTGTGGGCAGTGCTGTGTGGGCAGTGCTGTGTGGGCAGTGCTTTCACGCTTTGTGGGCAGTGCTGTCACGCTGTGTGGGCAGTGTTTTCACGCTGTGTGGGCAGTGTTGTCACGCTGTGTGGGCAGTGTTTTCACGCTGTGTTGGGCAGTGTTGTCACGCTGTGTGGGCAGTGCTGTCATGCTGTGTGGGCAGTGCTGTCACGCTGTGTGGGCAGTGTTGTCACGCTGTTTAGGCAGTGCTGTCACGCAGTGTGGGCAGTCCTGTCACGCTGTGGGGGCAGTGATGTCACGCTTGTGTGGGCAATGCTCTGTGGGCAGTGCTGTCACGCTCCGTGGGTAGTGCTGTCACGCTGTGTGGGCAGTGCTGTGTGTGCAGTGCTGTGTGGGCAGTGCTGTGTGGGCAGTGCTGTGTGGGCAGTGCTGTCAAGCTGTGTGTGCAGTGCTGTCACGCTGTGTGAGCAGTGCTGTCACGCTGTGTGGGCAGTGCTGTCACGTTGTGTGGGCAGTGCTGTCACGCTGTGTGGGAAGTGCTGTGTGGGCAGTGCTGTCACGCTGTGTGGGCAGTGCTTTCACGTTGTGTGGGCAGTGCTGTCACGCTGTGTTGGCAGTGCTTTTACGCTGTGTGGGTAGTGCTGTGTGGGCAGTGCTGTCACGCTGTGTGGGCAGTGTTGTCACGCTGTGTGGGCAGTGCTGTGTGGGCAGTGCTGTCACGCTGTGTGGGCAGTGCTGTTTGAGCAGTGCTGTCAGGCTGTGTGGGCAGTGTTGTTACGCTGTGTGGGCAGTGCTGTGTGGGCAGTGCTGTCACGCTGTGTGGGCAGTGCTGTCACGCTGTGTGGGCAGTGCTGTTTGGGCAGTGCTGTCAGGCTGTGTGGGCAGTGTTGTTACGCTGTGTGGGCAGTGCTGTCACGCTGTGTGGGCAGTGCTGTCACGCTGTGTGGGCAGTGCTGTGTGGGCAGTGCTGTGTGGGCAGTGCTGTGTGGGCAGTGCTGTCACGCTGTGTGGGCAGTGCTGTGTGGGCAGTGCTGTGTGGGCAGTGCTGTGTGGGGAGTGCTGTGTGGGCAGTGCTTTCACGCTGTGTGGGCAGTGCTTTCACGCTGTGTGGGCAGTGCTGTGTGGGAAGTGCTGTCACGCTGTGGGGCAGTGCTGTCACGCTGTGTGGGCAGTGCTGTCACGCTGTGTGGGCAGTACTCTTACGTTGTGTGGGCAGTGCTGTCAGGCTGTGGGGCAGTGCTGTCACGCTGTGTGGATAGTGCTGTCACGCTGTGTGGGCAGTGCTGTGTGGGCAGTGCTGTCACGCTGTGTGGGCAGTGCTGTCACGCTGTGTGGGCAGTGCTGTCACGCTGTGTGGGCAGTGCTGTGTGGGCGTGCTGTCACTCTGTAGTGGGCAGTGCTGTCACGCTGTGTGGGCAGAGCTGTCACGCTGTGTGGGCAGTGCTTTCACGCTGTGTGGGCAGTGCTGTCACGCTGTGTGTGGGCAGTGATGTCACGCTATGTGGGCAGTGTTGTCACGCTGTTTGGGCAGTGATGTCAAGCTGTGTGGGCAGTGTTGTATTACGGTGCACCTCGCTGCACCGCACGCACCGTCAGCCCGTCAGCCTCACCGCCCCTTGCCTGAAGCGTGGCCTGAAAGACAACATGGCGTCGTCTGCATGGGGAAGGGGTCTATAGACAACATGGCGTCGTCTGCATGGGGAAGGGGTCTATAGACAACATGGCGTCGTCTGCATGGGGAAGGGGTCTGTAGACAACATGGCGTCGTCGGCATGGGAAGGGGTCTATAGACAACATGGCGTCGTCTGCATGGGGAAGTGGGTCTATAGACAACATGGCGTCGTCTGCATGGGGAAGGGGTCTATAGACAACATGGCGTCGTCTGCATGGGGAAGGGGTCTATGACAACATGGCGTCGTCTGCATGGGGAAGGGGTCTGTAGACAACATGGCGTCGTCTGCATGGGGAAGGGGTCTATAGACAACATGGCGTTCGTCTGCATGGGGAAGGGTCTGTAGACAACATGGCGTCGTCTGCATGGGGAAGGGGTCTGTAGACAACATGGCGTCGTCTGCATGGGGAAGGGGTCTGTAGACAACATGGCGTCGTCTGCATGGGGAAGGGTCTATAGACAACATGGCGTCGTCTGCATGGGGAAGGGGTTTGTAGACAACATGGCGTCGTCTGCATGGGGAAGGGTCTGTAAACAACATGGCGTCGTCTGCATGGGGAAGGGGTCTATAGACAACATGGCGTCGTCTGCATGGGGAAGGGGTCTGTAGACAACATGGCGTCGTCTGTATGGGGAAGGGTCTATAGACAACATGGGCGTCGTCTGCATGGGGAGTGGTCTATAGACAACAGGGGCGTCGTCTGCATGGGGAGTGGGGTCTATAGACAACATGGCGTCGTCTGCATGGGGAAGGGGTCTATAGACAACATGGCGTCGTCTGCATGGGGAAGGTGTCTGTAGACAACATGGCGTCGTCTGCATGGGGAAGGTGTCTGTAGACAACATGGCGTCGTCTGCATGGGGAAGGGGTCTGTAGACAACATGGCGTCGTCTGCATGGGGAAGGGGTCTGTAGACAACATGGCGTCGTCTGCATGGGGAAGGGTCTGTAGACACATGGCGTCGTCTGCATGGGGAAGGGGTCTGTAGACAACATGGCGTCGTCTGCATGGGGAAGGGGTCTGTATACAACATGGCGTCGTCTGCATGGGGAAGGGGTCTGTAGACAACATGGCGTCGTCTGCATGGGGAAGGGTTCTGTAGACAACATGGCGTCGTCTGCATGGGAAGGGGTCTGTAGACAACATGGCGTCGTCTGCATGGGGAAGGGGTCTGTAGACAACATGGCGTCGTCTGCATGGGGAAGGGGTCTGTAGACAACATGGCGTCGTGTGCATGGGCAAGGGTCTGTAGACAACATGGCGTCGTGTGCATGGGGAAGGGGTCTATAGACAACATGGCGTGGTCTGCATGGGGAAGGGGTCTGTAGCACACATGGCGTCGTCTGCATGGGGAAGGGGTCTATAGACAACATGGCGTCGTCTGCATGGGGAAGGGGTCTGTAGACAACATGGCGTCGTCTGCATGGGGAAGGGGTCTGTAGACAACATGGCGTCGTCTGTATGGGGAAGGGTTCTATAGACAACATGGCGTCGTCTGCATGGGGAAGGGTCTATAGACAACATGGCGTCGTCTGCAGGGGGAAGGGGTCTATAGACAACATGGCGTCGTCTGCATGGGGAAGGGGTCTATAGACAACATGGCGTCGTCTGCATGGGGAAGGGTCTGTAGACAACATGGCGTCGTCTGCATGGGGAAGGTGTCTGTAGACAACATGGCGTGGTCTGCATGGGGAAGGGGTCTGTAGACAACATGGCGTCGTCTGCATGGGGAAGGGGTCTGTAGACAACATGGCGTCGTCTGCATGGGGAAGGGGTTCTGTAGACAACATGGCGTCGTCTGCATGGGGAAGGGGTCTGTAGACAACATGGCGTCGTCTGCATGGGGAAGGGGTCTGTATACAACATGGCGTCGTCTGCATGGGGAAGGGGTCTGTAGACAACATGGCGTCGTCTGCATGGGGAAGGGTTCTGTAGACAACATGGCGTCGTCTGCATGGGGAAGGGGTCTGTAGACAACATGGCGTCGTCTGCATGGGGAAGGGGTCTGTAGACAACATGGCGTCGTCTGCATGGGGAAGGGGTCTGTAGACAACATGGCGTCGTGTGCATGGGCAAGGGGTCTGTAGACAACATGGCGTCGTCTGCATGGGGAAGGGGTCTATAGACAACATGGCGTGGTCTGCATGGGGAAGGGGTCTGTAGACAACATGGCGTCGTCTGCATGGGGAAGGGGTCTATAGACAACATGGCGTCGTCTGCATGGGGAAGGGGTCTGTAGACAACATGGCGTCGTCTGCATGGGGAAGGGGTCTGTAGACAACATGGCGTCGTCTGCATGGGGAAGGGGTCTATAGACAACATGGCGTCGTCTGCATGGGGAAGGGGTCTATAGACAACATGGCGTCGTCTGCATGGGGAAGGGGTCTATAGACAACATGGCGTCGTCTGCATGGGGAAGGGGTCTATAGACAACATGGCGTCGTCTGCATGGGGAAGGGGTCTATAGACAACATGGCGTCGTCTGCATGGGGAAAGGGTCTATAGACAACATGGCGTCGTCTGCATGGGGAAGGGGTCTATAGACAACATGGCGTGGTCTGCATGGGGAATGGGTCTATAGACAACATGGCGTCGTCTGCATGGGGAATGGGTCTGTAGACAACATGGCGTCGTCTGCATGGGGAAGGGGTCTATAGACAACATGGCGTCGTCTGCATGGGGAAGGGGTCTATAGACAACATGGCGTCGTCTGCATGGGGAAGGGGTCTATAGACAACATGGCGTCGTCTGCATGGGGAAGGGGTCTATAGACAACATGGCGTCGTCTGCATGGGGAAGGGGTCTATAAACAACATGGCGTCGTCTGCATGGGGAAGGGGTCTATAGACAACATGGCGTCGTCTGCATGGGGAGGGTCTTAGACAACATGGCGTCGTCTGCAGGGGAAGGGGTCTGTAGACAACATGGCGTCGTCTGCATGGGGAAGGGGTCTATAGAGAACATGGCGTCGTCTGCATGGGGAAGTGGTCTATAGACAACATGGCGTCGTCTGCATGGGGAATGGGGGTCTATAGACAACATGCGCGTCGTCGCATGGGGAAGGTGTCTATAGACAACATGGCGTCGTCTGCATGGGGAAGGGGTCTATAGACAACATGGCGTCGTCTGCATGGGGAAGGGGTCTATAGACAACATGGCAGGTTACGTCTCATGGGGAAGGGGTCTATAGACAACATGGCGTCGTCTGCATGGGGAAGGGGTCTATAGACAACATGGCGTCGTCTGCATGAGGAAGGGGTCTATAGACAACATGGCGTCGTCTGCATGGGGAAGGGGTCTATAGACAACATAGCGTCGTCTGCATGGGGAAGGGGTCTATAGACAACATGGCGTCGTCTGCATGGGGAAGGGGTCTATATACAACATGGCGTCGTCTGCATGGGGAAGGGGTCTATAGACAACATGGCGTCGTCTGCATGGGGAAGGGGTCTATAGACAACATGGCGTCGTCTGCATGGGGAAGGGGTCTGTTGGGCTCGTCGCTGATGTAGGTGAAGCAGACAACCGTGGGTGGGAGGGTGGTAGGGTCAGAGAGAGGGACAAAGGGAGAGAGAGAGGGAGGGAGAGAGAGAGAAGGGGGAGAGAGGGAGAGAGAGAGAGGGGGTGGAGAGAGAGAGAGGGAGGAGAGAGAGGGAGAGGGAGGAGAGAGAGGGAGAGAAAGAGAGGGAGGGAGAGAGAGAGAGAGAGAGAGAGAGAGAGAGAGAGAGAGAGAGAGAGAGAGAGAGAGAGAGAGAGAACGAGCGAGAGGGATAGAGAGAGAGCGGGGCGAGAGGGGCGAGCGAGGGCGGGGGAGAGAGGGAGAGAGAAAGAGAGGGAGAGAGTGAGAGGGAGAAAAAGAGAGGGAGAGAGAGAGAGATGGAGGGGAGGATAGGGAGGGAGGATAGGTGAGGGAGAGGATGGAAGGGAGAGGGTGGTTGGGGGGGGGGGGGGGGGGGGCGGTTTAACCATGAATTCACCGTAGAGAAGTGACCGATTCAGTCTCAAGCTGAAAACCCTCGACACTGCAACCTCGACCTTCACCACCACAAAGCACCACTCATTCCACCACCCCCACCACAACACGCCACGCTGCTTTGTCTTGGATCAGCAGAGACCGGAGAGGTTGGGGTGTATGGCTGATGGCACGGACAATGTGTAGGTCAGTGATTAGTTGAGCCACGGACAATGTGTAGGTCAGTGATTATGGCTGATGGCACGGACAATGTGCAGGTCAGTGATTATGGCTGATGGCACGGACAATGTGTAGGTCAGTGGTCATGGCTGATGCACGGACAATGTGTAGGTCAGTGATTAGTTGAGCCACGGACAATGTGTAGGTCAGTGATTATGGCTGATGGCACGGACAATGTGTAGGTCAGTGATCATGGCTGATGGCACGGACAATGTGTAGGTCAGTGATTAGTTGAGCCACGGACAATGTGTAGATCAGTGATTAGTTGAGCCACAGACAATGTGTAGGTCAGTGATTAGTTGAGCCACGGACAATGTGTAGGTCAGTGATTAGTTGAGCCACGGACAATGTGTAGGTCAGTGATTAGTTGAGCCACGGACAATGTGTAGGTCAGTGATTAGTTGAGCCACGGACAATGTGTAGGTCAGTGATTAGTTGAGCCACGGACAATGTGTAGTCAGTGATTAGTTGAGCCACGGACAATGTGTAGGTCAGTGATCATGGCTGATGGCACGGACAATGTGTAGGTCAGTGATTAGTTGAGCCACGGACAATGTGTAGGTCAGTGATTAGTTGAGCCACGGACAATGTGTAGGTCAGTGATTATGGCTGATGGCACGGACAATGTGTAGGTCAGTGATCATGGCTGATGGCACGGACAATGTGTAGGTCAGTGATTAGTTGAGCCACGGACAATGCGTTGGTCAGTGATTATGGCTGATGGCACGGACAGTGTGTAGGTCAGTGATTATGGCTGATGTAACGGACAATGTGTAGGTCAGTGATCATGGCTGATGCCACGGACAACGCGTTGGTCAGTGATTAGTTGAGCCACGGACAATGCGTTGGTCAGTGATTAGTTGAGCCACGGACAACGCGTTGGTCAGTGATTAGTTGAGCCACGGACAACGCGTTGGTCAGTGATTAGTTGAGCCACGGACAACGCGTTGGTCAGTGATTAGTTGAGCCACGGACAGCGCGATGGTCAGTGATTAGTTGAGCCACGGACAACGCGTTGGTCAGTGATTAGTTGAGCCACGGACAACCCGTTCGTCAGTGATTAGTTGAGCCACGGACAATGCGTTGGTCAGTGATTAGTTGAGCCATGGACAATGCGTTGGTCAGGGATTAGTGGAGCCTCGGACAACGCGTTGGTCAGTGATTAGTGGAGCCGACCACCCGCTTGACGAGGACCCCGAGTCTCCCCTGCTCCTGAGGATGCTCAGGCAGGGAGGGAACGTGTTCTTTTCACGTCGGTCAATCTGTGCCAAGTGCTGGCTGGAGCGTTTTGTTCCCGTTTCAACGGTCAGTCCTCCACTGCTCGCCTCCGAGGACCAATGGATTGGAGGTTATCTCCCATTGGGCTGAAAATGCCACCCAGTTTGGAATGATGTACTTCCGTCAGACTCCAGGAGTGGAGAAACACGATCAGGTCGAGCTTGCTGACGATTCTTCTTCAGAGAACGCAAATCGACACAGACAGGCCAAACTGATGTTGTGTTCACAACACATAACACAAGAATTCCCAGTGTCCACATGTTGGCAGATCATGACACTGTTTAGCTGTATATTATTGAAGTCGCGCTCACCAGCGCCTATACCGCACATAAGATGTAACAAGGCGTTTGTAATGCGTGCATTCTGGCTGCGGTTGACGGTTGTAATTAACATCTCGCTGGCTGTCCACCAAAAAAAAACAAAAAACAAAACAAAAAAAACCTCCTCGGACCTTTTCAAAAGTTCAGAATTCCGCCGCCCAGCTCAATTTTGAAGCACGTCAATATCATCATCAGCACTGCCCGCCTGTTTTGACAAAAACCACATTGGCTGCTTGCTGAACAAAGAGCGCCGTGCCAAACGTCATCTCTTTGCTTCGTTACCATTTTGTGAACTTCAGAATCAATTTGACCTTTATGTTCCATCAAGTTCTTTCTGTTCTTCTGCTGATGACGAGATTGTTGCCTCGTGCGGTTCAGAAGCAAGACACCAGGCGGAAGAGGGTTAATTTCTTCCACGGGGAAAGTTTGGAACTCTTTGCTTGTCTCTCGTTGCCACTCGCGTTTCGTACAACGAATTTGGAAATGTATTTTTTCAAACAGTCTTTTTACCTGTATAGGAGCTACCTCGACTGGTTGTTTCTTGTGGTTGTTCTGGTATCTCACAGGTGTACGTACTTGGGTGAGAGTGGGGCGTGTTAGAACGAATAGTGTGGGGAAGGCGGGGCAGCTTGGCTGATGCGTAGTGTCGGTGTTTGTGTAGTGAGGGTGGGGTGTACAGAGGCACTGAGGGGAACGGAGGGACTCGTGTATAGGCTGGTGTATAGGCTAGTGTATAGGCTAGTGTATAGGCTAGTGTGTGCTGTGTGTGAATTGCAGGTGCGTAGGGTGTACACTTTATTATTTGTAAATGGCTCAGGGGGTCGGAAAGCACTGTAGAAACAGTCTTTATATGTCGCTCTTTCTCACCTCGCTCCGTACACTCCTCCCTTTCTGGCCCATCCCCTCCCCCCAGCTTCGCACCCTCGCACCCCCCCCCTCCTTCTCTCTCTCCCCCAGTCATAATCATAATAACAGAGGAAGACTTTCCGCACTGGTGTTTACCCAGTACTCAACGCAGTTCTTTGACCGCCAGAGAACAAATGGAGGGTTTGAAGGGAGGAAGAAGAACTGTAGTCTGTGTTTCTCTTTCTTTCTGTTTCTCTTTCTTTCTCCTTCTGTATGATCGGTGATTGTTCAGGGGGTCACAAAAGGCCTCTTTGGTATTAGGGTGTGTGTCTTCTCTCTCTCTCTCTCTCTCTCTCTCTCTCTCTCTCTCTCTCTCTCTCTCTCTCTCTCTCTCTCTCACACCAGACAGAAGACAGACAGGACAGACAGACAGACAGACAGACAGATATGTTTGCGTTGTGCTTGAACGAGAGGCTTCCGTTTTCCTGTCTTCTGAACTGCTGAATAAAAACTTATCAACACTTCTGATATTCCCCAATTCTTACCGCCCAGCGGTAAATGACGTAACCACTTCCATGAAGCCCATGTACCCCATGGAGATAAATTCGTGGCCAGTTGCTTCAAGAACCGAACAATAAAATACAAAATGTCTCCTATAACCTGCTTTTGCATCCCAAGTGGCAAAAATCAAACCGTTTTCTTTTCGATGTTTTGTGTCTAAAGCAGTGAGCTTATCTGTCAGAAAATTCCAAGTCGACATTTAAGACATTCTTTTTCTTTCAAAACAGGCTGACAGCAAATCTTCCGTAAGGCTTCATATCGTGGATCTTAGTGTGTTTACGGGATCGTTGTGTATTCGCGTCTTGGATTTATTTTTAAACATATTCATTGAACTATTTCCTATTTACTACCATACATTTGTGTTTACAACCTAACAGCTTTAACGACAAATAACACGTAGGGACGAAGAGTCAGAGTGAGATCGAGGGAGATGGAGGATGAGAGAGAGTGAGAGTTGATGATGAGGAGTTTGGGGAGAGAAACAAACAGACAGACAGACTATACACAGAGCAGAGACAAGTAATAAAACAAAAACAACCTTGTTAACCTTCCCGATGGAAATGGATTATGCACGATATTACGTGTATCCCTTCTAGGGGCAAGGCCTTACGAATAAAAATTTTTTGTCTTGGGAGTGAGAGAGAGAAGAGAGAGAGAGAGAGAGAGAGAGAGAGAAGACAGAAGAGAGAAGACAGACAGACAGTAGACAGACAGACAGACAGACAGACAGACAGAGACAGACAGACAGACAAGAAAAGAATGAGAAGGAAGACAGATGAGTGATCCCCCAGCCCCCAAATACCTGCTCGCTAAACATTTCTCCTCTCTCACAGGCAGCGTGTTTCTGAACACCAGCTTTGACAAAACAACAACAACACAACCACCACGGCACTCAACGTCACCCACTTCCCGCGGCAAAGATGTGCAAGACCAAACACACAGCAACCGTCAGACCACCACCCAAATTACCCCCAACACCACCGCCACCGGTTCCTGACCAAACCAACCGGCCAATGATGTCCGCACCGAAGTTCTGGTCAGCCACGCGGCAGAAGTGCGGCAGAGGCAGGAACTGTGGAGATGGGCAAGACGTGGTGTCGGTTGTGGGTGCGGCTGTCGATCGCGATGCTCACAGCGACTGAATCCTCCACCGCTTCAGCGGGGCGTGTCGCGCCACCTACAGGTAAGAATGAGCCGCAACCCACAAATTTTCTCTCTCTCTCTCTCTCTCTCTCTTTCTTCTCTCTCTCTCTCTCTCTCTCGTGTCTGTCTGTCTCTCTGTTCAATTTATCTATTTGCTCTCTTCAGGAAACGTGTTTTGGAGTGGTGGTTGCGAGGTGGTACAATGGCAGGACATGATGCATCGTTTGGAGTGTTTGGGCGGTGGTAATGGATGACGAGATTGACAAAAGTAGTCTGCGCCGAACACGCATTATAACTTCACCCCCACCCCCTTATCCCCCCACGTATCCCCTCCCACCTCGCCGACCATTCCGGGTACAGGGCCAGAGGACGTATCAGCAGGAGGAAGGTCGGCTTCCAGCTTCAGACACAGCCAAGGGAGATGATTCTGTGTCAGCTGTTGTTCGAAAACCGCGGTATCCCTCTCTCCCATCCTTCCTCCCACTACCCCCTGCTGCCCCCCGTAGCCCCCACCCCTCTCCCTCCTCCCCTCTCCTCCCTCCCCTCTCCCTCTCAGCTTCTCTCGGGCAAGATGTTGCCGTGCTTTCGCTTTCCTTTACACTGTGTCTCAGAACAAGACTGCCTGGCCCCCTGACTACCCGTGATATGTGTGTTGACACAACGTTCACTCCCTCCTCCCCCTTCCCACTGCCCTGATGGTTCTCAAGCAACGTTCGCCCTCCTCCTGCTCATGATACGTAAACCCAAGGTCAGACAGGGTTGAACAAGGCCTCCGTTCCGGTCTTCCGCCATGTCCATTCATCCGTTTTGGCCAGCGCTTGGGAAATTGTCAGCCGTTGATACAACCCCTTTGTCCAAGGAAATTGTCAGCCTGATACATCCCTTCTGTCCAAGGAAATTGTCAGCGTGAACACCTTCTGTCAAAGGGAAATTTCAGCCGTGATACAACCCCTTCTGTCCAAAGAGCAGAGCCGCTAAATGGAAACATTGAGGCACCTGAAGTTCTTCTTTCAGATTTAAAAGAATTTCTTTTTTTTTAATGGTCTGTAGCTAGAATCAGTTACGCACGACCGCAGTTAGTCGTACAAAGAAGACACGAAACCGAATCGTTGGCAGCATGCAACACACACACACACACACACACCACACACACACACACACACACACACACACACACACACACGACGCACGCAGCACGCACGCACGCACACACACAGAGAGAAAAAGAGAGAGAGAGAGAGAGAGAGAGAGAGAGAGAGTGAGAGAGAGAGAGAGAGAGAGAAATTTCATGTCTTTTGTAACAAATGAAGGTATTTACAAAATATGAATGTGTGTGTGTGTGTGTGTGTGTGTGTGTGCGTGTGGTGGTGCGTGTGCGGCGTGTGTGCGTGTGTGTGTGTGTGTGTTTACACACGCACACGGGCGCATAAATATGGATATGCGAGTTTTGTACGATACGCTTGTGTCGGAGGGAGAAGAAAACATTCATCTAGGGCACACCTATGTTTTGGGATGAAAGGATACCTGGGGTTCTATAGGAATCATACACTTCACACAATACGCCACCCAGTAGAGCGCGACAGTTCACACTGCTGCCACGTTTGTCATGCTCTTCTTCTCCGTCTGCCTCTGCATTCCGTAGAAGTGGCGACAATCTATTGGAAGTGGTGGGAAGGGAGGCAAGCCCAGAACATGCAGAGGCGGAGGGCGGGGTGAGGGATGGAAAGGGGGGGGGGGGAGGTGAGGGGTTCGGAGAAGGGCGGAGATGCAAAACGGCGAGGGGGGGGGGTGGGGGGGGGGTGGGGGTGTAAGGGTGACGTGGGCAGGGGGTATAAAGGGGAGTTGAATCGGTAAGGGATAAAAAAAAAAATGAAACCTTGCTACGTTTCAATGCTTTCGTTTTCTTTTCTTTTTCCGAATTCGCATGTCGACAGGTGGAAAAACCACTGCTTTGGGTCAGTCATGCAGCTATCGACAAAGAAATCATCTACGGAGAAACAGTTGAATTGAGTGAAGAATAATAATGATAACAATAACAACAACAACAACGATAATAACAATTATAATAATAATCAGGGCGTTGAGTAAAGCGCAGAACTCCCCCAAAATCGATCCGGTTCTGAATCTGGCCTTTGAGTCATTCCATGACTGAGTAGTCCCCATGCATTGTTTTTTCCCCCCTTTTTTTTAAACACAAGGACACGGGGAAAAAGAAATAATGTGGTCTTTTACATCACTAAACAGTTTAAAAATTCCATAGAAATATGTAGGATTTCAGTGAGGTCTGATCATTGTAAATGTCTGTGATGATTGACACATTGCAAACATCTCTGATGACTGCTCACTGTAACGTCTGTAAAGACTAAGCACTGTAAATATCTGTGGTGGACTGATTCACTGTAAAGGTCTGTAATTACTATGGTAAACGTCTGACTGCAATGTTTGTGATGACTGACAAATGTAAACGTCCGTAATGACTGACAAGTGTAAATGTCTGTAATGACTGATCACTGTAAACGTCTGTAACAGAGAGGAGTTTGTGATAAATGTTTTATATGTTAAAAGTTTACAACAAAAAATGGAGAGAGAAAAAAGTATCGCCACAGCCTGCTTCTGAAAATGCCCATGTTTTGTCTTTGAATGTAGTAAGTCTAGTTTCTTTGAGATTATTTCTCTCTATCCTCTTCTCCTTCTGAAGATGTAAGTTGTACGTCCTGCAGGCTTGATGACCTGAAAGACATGGTGTCCCAGACTGAAGTCTGGAGTATTGGGTGGTCGTTGGCAGGAGTCTTGGGCTTGGTTCCAGAGGGGGGGGGGGGGGGGGGGGGGGGGCTGTCCTGTCTTGTTTTGGTTGTCAAAGCCAGACTGGAGTCCGGGTCCTCTACTTTGTTCCTGCTGAACTGCTGTCCGGCGCTTGGTTCTGGTTCCCTGTGAATTGGTGTTGACGTTGTGGGGGTGGTCGGCCGACTGTGGGCGTCTGTCCTCTTCTCCTCTTCCCCGGCCCCTGAAAGGGCCTGACTTCAGGGCCACCAGGCGGCCTTCCTCATGCTCGGGCGGCGATGGTCCTGTGCCACGTGAGGCCGCCTCAAAGAGAGAGCAGGGCGAACGTCGCTGGAGCGCTGCACGAGTCCTTTCTATGGTCCACGCTGACTACGACCGAAAGCGCTTTTTTTCCCAGCCCAATCCCGAGAGAAGTGCCCACCATGCCGACTGGAACTGCGTGGTTTGCCAGGCCACGCTTACAGCGGTCAGGCAGCGCTCCATCGCCGACAGCCCCACGTCTCTAGGAACTGTCTCCCGGCGACACTTGTTAGACCTGCCGTCACTCATAGTAGCAGAAAGGTTGGCTGAGCCACCTGACGTTGACCTGTTTCATCAACGTCTACCGGAGAGACCTGTCCACCTCTCCTCTGGCACTGTCTGCAATGCCACCTGGCGGTGAATGCATTGCTGTCTTCTTCTTTTTATTATATTTATTTATAACACAGAACTAGTTCAGATGGTTTTGTTACATATTTGAAGATTTCTTTTTTTTCAGAATGTACAATCCTGTTTTTTTTTTTTAAATTGTTTCCCGTTTATATTTTATTTAATGTAACCTTGCCTTTATTGTTCTGGTTTTAAGTGCATGACTGAGGGCGTTGGTCAGACTTTTACCTGTGGTTTCCTTTTCTCTGTATCTTCTTAGCCGTTGTTGTTTGTAGGCGATGGATGATATTCATTTTTCCTTAGCCGTTGTGTTTGTAGGCGATGGATGATATTCATTTTTCCTTAGCCGTTGTGTTGTAGGCGATGGATGATATTCATTTTTCCTTAGCCGTTGTGTTGTAGGCGATGGATGATATTCATTTTTCCTTAGCCCTTGTGTTGTAGGCGATGGATGATATTCATTTTTCCTTAGCGTTGTGTTGTTGGCGATGGATGATATTCATTTTTCCTTAGCCGTTGTGTTGTAGCGATGGATGATATTCATTTCTCTGTATCTTCCTTAGCCGTTGTGTTGTAGGCGATGGATGATATTCATTTCTCTGTATCTTCCTTAGCCGTTGTGTTGTAGGCGATGGATGATATTCATTTCTCTGTATCTTCCTTAGCCGTTGTGTTGTAGGCGATGGATGATATTCATTTCTCTGTATCTTCCTTAGCCGTTGTGTTGTAGGCGATGGATGATATTCATTTCTCTGTATCTTCCTTAGCCGTTGTGTTGTAGGCGATGGATGATATTCATTTCTCTGTATCTCCTTAGCCGTTGTGTTGTAGGCGATGGATGATATTCATTTCTCTGTATCTTCCTTAGCGTTGTGTTGTAGGCGATGGATGATATTCATTTTTCCTTAGCCGTTGTGTTGTAGGCGATGATGATATTCATTTCTCTGTATCTTCCTTAGCCGTTGTGTTGTAGGCGATGGATGATATTCATTTTTCCTTACCCGTTGTGTTTAGGCGATGGTTGATATTCATTTTTGCCTTTTTTGTTTGCCTACAGGAAATGGATACTGATATAATGATTCCAGATCTGACTGAAGTTTTCTACGTTGATTTCATGACGTCTTTCGTCGATGTTCTAAGCAAGCGAAACAATTTACAACACTGCTGTCTTGTTCGTGCGGCAGGTGTATTTTCTTTCCAGGTCAACAAAGAGTTCTCACGTTTGGAATAAGTGAATTGTTAATAAAGCATTACACAGACTACGACCATACTGTTGAAAGTGTTATCCATTGAAAATCTCATGTTCTTTATCGACATTTGCAAAATGAGACAAATGGTCTTTTTTTTACGGGATCTACAAAGACTTCATTTTAAAGCGATGCATGTGCATGCATTAAAACAACAACGTACGAGAATAATCCATTTTTGTAGGAAAAAAAACTTCTGTTATTTTCTCGACTGTCCTGTATTTCACCAAAAAGGGTGATGATGTTAGAGGTATGTGACAGCAACCGGCGTCAGAGTGATGTTTGTTTTTAATTCACGCTTGGTTCGTAAATCCACAGAGTATCTGTATTGTGATTGTTTGTTGTTTTTTAATTCGTGCTTGGTTCGTAAATCCACACAGTATCTGTATTGTGATTGTTCTTTTTTTTAATTCGTGCTTGGTTCGTAAATCCATACAGTATCTGTATTGTGATTGTTTGTTGTTGGTTTTTTTTAATTCGTGCTTGGTTCGTAAATCCACACAAATATCTGTATTGTGATTGTTTGTTTTTTTAAATTCGTGCTTGGTTCGTAAATCCACACAATATCTGTATTGTGATTGTTTTTTGTTTTTGGTTTTTTAATTCGTGCTTGGTTCGTAAATCCACACAATATCTGTATTGTGATTTTTTTTTTTTTTTTTTTTAAATTCGTGCTTGGTTCGCAAATCCACACAATATCTGTATTGTGATTGGTTTTTTTTTTTTTTTTTTTAAAATTCGTGTTTGGTTCGTAAATCCACACAATATCTGTATTGTGATTGTTTTTTTGTTTTTTTTTAAATTCGTGCTTGGTTCGTAAATCCACACAATATCTGTATTGTGATTGTTTTTTTGTTTTTTTTTTTTTTTTTAAATTCGTGCTTGGTTCGTAAATCCACACAATATCTGTATTGTGATTGTATTTTTTTTTTTTTTTTTTTTAAATTCGTGCTTGGTTCGTAAATCCATACAATATCTGTATTGTGATTGTGTGTGTGTGCTTTTTTTTTTAAATTCGTGCTTGGTTCGTAAATCCACACAATATCTGTATTGTGATTGTGTGTGTGTGTGTGTGTGTGTGTGTGTGTGTGTGTGTGTGTGTGTGTGTGTGTGTGTGTGTGTGTGTGTGTTTAAATTCGTGCTTGGTTCGTAAATCCACACAATATCTGTATTGTGATTGTTTTTGTTTTTTTTTTTTTTTAATTCGTGCTTGGTTCGTAAATCCACACAATATCTGTATTGTGATTGTTTTTTTTTTTTTTTTTTTTTTAATAAAGTCGTGCTTGGTTCGTATATCCACACAATATCTGTATTGTGATTGTTTTTTTTGTTGGTTTTTTTCTTTTAATTCGTGCTTGGTTCGTAAATCCACACAATATCTGTATTGTTTTGAGGGTGACAAATTGAAAACGTTCTCTTCTTTCAGAGCGCACTCTTATTTCCCTTTACTCCAAGTGGACACCTCGTTGATGACTTCTGTGCACGTGTGTCTCTGCATTTTCCTCAGGTGTGTGGACTCCGGGATCACAGTTTGGGTTTCTTCTGGGTTGTTATTACCTAAATGGATTTCTGGAAAAAAAAAGTCATATAACTGTCTTATGATTGTACACCGTTACTGCATAGAAAAAAAATCTGTTCATTTGCAGCCCGACTATTGTTCCGATAAAACGCTTTAATATTCCATAATAAATGCTGAGTTGTCTTTTGGGTGATGCCAGCTTTTCGCGAACAAATTCCACAGTCGTCGATGGATCTTCTTGCGTGTTCGAGTTGAACAATGCGTTGTTCCAAAGAGTTGAACAATGCGTGTTCCAAGAGGTTGAACAATGCGTGTTCAAAGGTTGAACAATGCGTGTTCCAAAGAGTTGAACAATGCGTGTTCCAAAGAGTTGAACAATTGAGGTGACTCTGCTTTGATCTGCTGTGACGTGACCATCTGTCGTACTTCGTCAATCTGAGAATGATTTGTTTTTCGTCGAGCTCTTCACGAGCTAAGTGTTGTCGTCCCAAGAATAAGTCGTGGTCATCGTATCTTCCTCGTCGTCACGAGTCATCGTGTGGAATTTATTGTGCGAGCATCAATCTACACGACTCGGTGCGGGCACTGTTGTTTTTTGTGTGTGCCAGAGTTTCGAGGATGTTTGGAAAGGAACCCTGCAGTATAGGGTCTTTCGGTTGGACGGCGTCTGCTGCTCTGTTGTGGGTTTGGCGCAGTCTTCAGCTTCTCCACCGTCATGGCTATTTCAGAATGGCTTGTGGCTTATATCGATAGTTTTGGACTGTGTCATTCCTGTGATCAGTGCGGAATGGCTTGTGGTTTATATGGATATTTGGACTGTGTCATTCCTGTGATCAGTGCGGATGGCTTGTGGTTTTATATGGATAGTTTTGGACTGTGTCATTCCTGTGATCAGTGCGGAATGGCTTGTGGTTTATTTTCGATAGTTTTGGACTGTGTCATTCTTGTGATCAGTGCGGAATGGTTGTGGTTTATATCGATAGTTTTGGACTGTGTCATTCTTGTGATCAGTGCGGAATGGTTGTGGTTTATATCGATAGTTTTGGACTTTTCATTCCTGTGATCAGTGCTGCTGGGTTTGGTGTTGCCTGGTTCCAGACTGAAGCGTGCATTGTATGGCGGCCTGACCGGCCGACGTGGTCGTGTCTTTGACGGTGACGTCATCCTGCCGCAAGGTTTCAGGGTGTCGCCGCAGCTGCCTGCCGCTACGCTGGCTGTTCTGTTGGTGGGGTGGCCGTCCCTCTTTGGAATGTTGCCCTGTGCGTGGGTCGTCACGCCCTTTGAAGAGATGTTGTCCTCTTCAGGAAGTTTTGTATGTTGCAGGGTACTGCACAGGTCTGTTTGAAAGTTTCGTTTTGGGTTTGTTTTGTTTGTTTGTTGTTGAACATGATTTGGCTGTGTGGAATTCGCTCCTCCCCCCCCCCCCCCCCCCCCCCCCACACCACACAACACTTTCTCCCTCTCGCCCACCTTTTTGAGTAGTGAGGCCATCTTGTCGCCGGCTGTTTCTGCGTCGACATGTTCAAAGACCGCTCACCCCAAACGATGCAGAACAAGTGTCAGCTTCGTGAGCCCCGCGCTCTGATGTGCTGTGCTCAGAGGTGGGCGCTTTGGTTAGGACCGAGTCGTCTGGAGTGCTTTGAAAGTGTTGTGAGGTAGCCGCTTGCTGAGTCGTGTAGCAAAGCCACCCATGACACGCCGAGCGTGCCGTACTCTCTGTACATATGTGGCCGCTGTTGGTGTCACCGTCAAAGACACTGTCACTGTCTGAGTCATGACAGACGCACTGTGCTACGGTCCTCTTACCCTGGCGGTCGGCTGCAACAGTTGATGTCCATAGTTCCTCATGCATACTATGTCCATGTTCCTTCAGGGTCATACTGCTGTCCACTATAGCTTCCTTCAGGGTCATACCTGCTGTCCACATAGCTTCCTTCAGGGTCATGCCTGCTGCCACATAGCATCCTTCAGGTGTCATACCTGCTGGCCACATAGCTTCCTTCAGGTTATACCTGCTGTCCACATAGCTTCCTTCAGGGTCATACCTGCTGTCCACATAGCTTCCTTCGGGTCATACCTGCTGGTCCACATAGCTCTAGTCATACTGCTTCACTGCATCCTTCAGTGTCATACCTGCTGTCCACATAGTTCCTTCAGGGTCATACCTGCTGTCCACATAGCTTCCTTCAGGGTCATACCTGCTGGCCACATAGCTTCCTTCAGGGTCATACTGCTGTCCACATAGCTTCCTTCAGGGTCATAACCTGCTGGCCACATAGCTTCCTTCAGGGTCATACCTGCTGGTCCACATAGCTTCCTTCAGGGTCTACCTGCTGGCCACATAGCTTCCTTCAGGGTCATACCTGCTGGGTGGACGTTCGTCTTGATGTACCTGTGATGTTCCCATGGTTTACATAAATCAATTTTCACTTTATAATCCCAGTTTAATAATAGATATGAACATTTGAACAACAAGCTAATGCTTGAAATGGGTTCAGTTGTTTATAATTTACACATG
>JAFLJL010018269.1:8171-10671 GCA_018398815.1 Conus ventricosus
ACAGAGAAGGGGGTACAGGATGAGCAGTACAGAGAAGGGAGTACAGAACTAAACAGTACAGAGAAGGGAGTACAGAACTAACCAGTACAGAGAAGGGAGTGAGTACAGAACTGAGCAGTACAGAGAAGGGAGTACAGAACTAAACAGTACAGAGAAGGGAGTACAGAACTAACCAGTACAGAGAAGGGAGTACAGAACTATAACAGTACGAGAAGGGAGTACAGAACTGAGCAAGTACAGAGAAGGGAGTACAGAACTAAACAGTACAGAGAAGGGAGTACAGAACTGAGCAGTACAGAGAAGGGAGGGAGTACAGAACTGATCAGTACAGAGAAGGAGTACAGGACTGAGCAGTACAGAGAAGGGAGGGAGTACAGAAACTGAGCAGTACAGGAAGGGAGTACAGAACTGAGCAGTACAGAGAAGGGAGTACAGAACTAAGCAGTACAGAGAAGGGAGTACAGAAATGAGCAGGAGCAGGGGGAGGGGGGGGGGACACAGAGAAGTCCGCTTCGTCGGCTTGTCAGAGAGAGATTCCATCAGCTCCATGACTAATGTGGCTCTGGGGACATGCAGTACTCTCAGCACGAATGCTGCCAGAGAGCTGTGGACTGAATAGGAACCAGCGCTGCCAGGTTAGGCCACTGTTCTTTCTGCCCGTGCGCCATCACATCAGAGCCGTGGAGAGGAGTAGGGGTGGGTGGATGAGGCACTGGGAGAGGTAAGGGAGGAGGGGGGGGGGGAGTTTGGGATTTGTAGAGGCCTGCTGGGTGGGAGGGGGGGGGTATATCTTTTGGAGGTGACAGGGTAGGAAAGATCGAAGATTGTGAATTCGAATCTCTCTCTCTATCTCTCCCCCTTCTCTCTCTCTCTCTCTCTTCTCTCTCTCTCTCTCTCTCTCTCCTCTCTCTCTCTCTTCTCTCTCTCTCTCTCTCTCCCCCCCCTCTCTCTCTCTCTCTCTCTCTCTCATCTCTCTCTCTCTCTCTCATCTCTCTCTCTCTCTCTCTCTCTCTCTCTCAGTGCGTGCGTGTCTCTGTGCGTGAAGGGGTTGGGATAGGGACTTTGATGTTACAGGTCTGTCGTTTGGTTTTGATCATTTCAGTCTTATACAAATAACTTAGTTATGTAAGATCAATGAAAAAGCGCCTCAGGCAGACAAATACGCGTGCAGACAACAGAAAGAACGGTGAAGAAGTATGCTTATAACTGCATAAGAAACTTGTAATTCTTCTCTCTCTCTCTCTCTCTCTCTCTCTCTCTCTCTCTCTCTCTCTCTCTCTCTCTTCTCTCTCTCATCTCATCTCCAGCCCCCACCTACCGTACCATTTTTTTTTCATTCTCTTGGGTTCTCCTGTGTCTTCAACAGCTTCTCTTTTGCTTTTGTTTGTTTGTTTGTGTCTGCCTTTCTTCTCTTCCTTCCTTTTCTTAGCGTTCTTTCATTCGGACGATCTGGTCGAAGAAACACGGAAACGAAAACAGGACCGACATATAGAAGAGAAGGACATTCCATGCAATAAATGAAAAGAGAAATAGAGAGTATGTTGCTTACTTTTAATGATGATGATGTTCTCTTTTGTCATTTTAGGTTCCATGTTTTTAAAGAGAGTGTGTTGTGTACTGTAGCTGCGCCCGCACATGTGTTTGTACGTGTGTGTGTGTGTTGTGTGTGTGTGTGTGTGTGTGTGTGTGTGTGTGTGTGTGTGTGTGTGTGTGTGTGTGTGTGTGTGTGATTGTGTGTGTGACGTGGGTGTGTGGTGTGTTTGTGTGTGTTAGTGTGTGTGTGTGTGTGTGTTGTGGTTGTGTATGGTGTGTGTGTGTGTGATGTGTGTGTGTGTGTGGGGGGGGGGGTGGTGGAGTGTTTGTGCTTGCATGATAATTTTATGATAGGATTGAGTTACTAGGATGCTTACAAGCAAGATTTTACGCCTTGTTGTGTATGTGTTCGTGTGTTTGCTGTGTGTGTGTGTGGTGTGGAGATGTGTGTGGTCTGTGTTGTGTGTGTGTCCGTTGTACTTACCGTTGCTCGTGCTGTCCGAAATTGAATTTTCCATCTTTCGGACAATCCAGTTGTACCTTGTATCCTGTTAAGATGTTGAGGTAACACAATCTCAGCCCTCTTCCTTCATTCCCTTGACCCTCCACCCGCTCGATCCACTATTAAAGCCCTCACCCATCCAATCACCTACCTCCTTCACCCCTTCAGTCCCCCCCCCCACTCCCCTCCCCCTCACACTATTTTCTCTAACCCCGGGCCTACCTCGTCCTTTCTGTCGCTGACCTGCTAAACCGACCTGCGCGACCAGAGAGGTGGACATCACAGTGAGCTGAGAGAACCGATGTTGCGTGAAATCTGGGAACGTGATATCTGGGAAGGCTTCCCAGATATCACAGATTTTTTGGAGAAACGCGTTCCCAAAATGTACTGTGATATCTGGGAAGGTCCGTGATATCTGGGAACGTGGTCTTTCAGAGCTCAGAAGGGCAGAAAGAAGACGAAAAA
>JAFLJL010018269.1:31972-44472 GCA_018398815.1 Conus ventricosus
ATTTTGTACCTTTTTAAAATAAATTTTTAAAATTAATAAAAAATTTTAAAACCCAAAAAACCCTTTTTAAAAAAAAATTTTTTTAAAAAAAAAACCCCACTTTAAAAAAACAGTCCCAATTTTAATTTTTTTTTTAAAAAATTTTTAAAAAAAAAATAAAAAATTTTTAAAAAAAATAAAAATTTTTTAAAAAAATTTTAAAGGGGAAAAAAAAAAAAAAAAAAAAAAAAAATTTTTAAAAAATTTTAAAATTTTTTTTAAAAAAAAAAAAAAAAAAAAAAAAATTTTTTAAAAATTTTTTTAAAAAAAACAAAAAAAAAAAAAAATAAAAAAAAAAAAAAAAAATAAAAAAAAAAAAAAATTTTTTTTTTTTTAAAAAAAAAAAATAAATAAAAAAAAACCAAAAATCAAAAAAATTTAAAAAACCATTTTAAAAAACCCCAAAGGTCCCCCCCACTCTAACAAATTAAGCCTTGGTTTCGAAAGATTGTGCCTGTTAAAGAAAACGCAAGAAAGCTTTTAAGAATTTTTTAATAAAACAAAAAAACAAAAAACAGTCATCGTACTACGGGAAAAGGAAAAGTAAAAAACTACCTCAAAAATTAAAAAAAAAAGAATTAAAAAAGGAAACTGTAGATAGATTTAAACAATCGACATAATTCCGGGCATTCGAAAAAAAAAAAAAAAGGGAAACGAAAACCGACAAAAAAAAACATACCAAAAAAAAACGGTTTCGTCACTTTTCTAATCTTTAAATACATGATAACAACATTTTTCCGGTATTTTGACCAGGGGGTAACGAACCTAAAACTTGTTTGATTGCCCTAAATATTGATTATCAAATTAAAGGGTTAAAGAAGCTTAAAACATTCAAAATGGGGAAAAAAAGCAGCGGACCTGAGGTTAAAAAATGAATTTTTAAAATTCACAGGATCTTTCCCCCTTTTTTGAAAATTTTTAAATTCTTTGTTTTCCAGGGGTATATCCCATAAAATGGTCAAAAGCATCATTTCCACTCCAAAAAAAAGGAACATTAAAACCCGTAACTATCGTGTTTTTCTCTTTTTCTTCCTCAGCAATTTATATTATATTTAAATAAAGGTTTGTCAAAATGGTCAAATAATAAAATTTTATATCTGAAAACGGCTTTTTTCCGCAAAGATTATTCAAAAAATCGATCATATTTCCATTAAATGCCTTATTTTCAGAAATATCTCCTCTAAACAGAAAATTTTGTGCCTTTGTCGATTTTCCCCAGAAAGCTTCGCCCGGGTCAAGAGACATGTATTGGAATTTTTTTCAAAAAACAAAATCGGTGGAAAAATGCTTTCGCGCTCCAATCAATGTCAGCCTGTGAAATTTTGCGTAAAATTCGGGGTTTTTACCACTTTTTTGAATGCCTTAAAGGGCTTAAGCAGGGCTGTTTGCTTCCCATTTTTATTTTCTTTTATTATTAACAAATTACTGCTTATTCTCATAAACGGTAAACAGGTTTCCCTTAGCCCTGACACATTGATTATTTTTGCTAATGTTTTTCTGTGATATTTTTTTGTTTTCGCCCCCGTGTGGTCTTCAAACTCCCAAACAATTTATTTTTTTAATTCGGCAAAAATTGGACAAAATTGAACCTAGTAAACAAAAAAAATGGTTTTCAGAAATGGGGGCTACTTTCAAAACATAAAAAAAGGGAATTTATGGAACCCAAGAGGGTTGAAGTAGAAACTTTTAAAAAATCCCCGGGCCCTCAATTTACTCTCCCCTGAGCCCAAAATTGTCTTCGAAGACATCTTTTACAAAAGCAAAAAAATGTGTTGTAAAATTTTTTAAAAAACCGTGGGAATATTGTCTGCCCAAAAATTTTCTTTCAGTCTTTGTCCCCAAATTGTAAAATATGGTACGCCGAAATTTGGGGTACTGATGAAATAAAAGGATAAAAAAAGTACATTTTTTTGTGCGGGAAAGAAAATCCCCTACAAAAATCTTTGGTGTAGGGTTTACTTGGTCGTTTCCCCCCTTTGTTCAAGCTTTGGTTTTTTTTCTTTTTTGTTTAGCTTTGTCTTTTACCTAAAACAATTTTTAACAGGGCTTCCAAATGTTTAAAGAAGGACAAAAGGGAAAGGGAAACGTGGGCCAAAAAGCAGAAGAATTTTTGTGTGTAAATGGTTTTGGACTGTAGGTGTTCACGGGGGTGTCGAAACAGAGAAATTTCCCTAAAGGAATTTAAAAAAACATTGATTGTTGTGCAAACAAAATTGGTCGTAAAAATCTCTGACAGCACCGTTAAGAATTTTCTGTAGTTTTTAAAAACTTTCTGGAGCGGAACAAAATTTCGTGTTTTTAATTCACATTTCAAAAAAACTGTTCACTAAATTTCGTTGGGAATAAAGGGTCTGAAGTGTAAAATATAATCAAAACCGAATATGTCGACTGTTACAATGTCCTTTTTGTCCCCCCTCAAGAAAATAAACCCATTTTTTTTTCTACTGCCCCATTTAGACGACCACGTAATAATATCTTCAGGTTTTAATTTGTTGTACTACAGAACACAGAAATTAACCATTCCCCAAAACCACGTTCCAAAAACAAAATGACGGCTAATTTTTTTTTTATGCCTTTAAAATCCGCGAACTGGTTTTTTAAACCCTCTTTTCACGGGCGACTGTGGGTAAATTTATTGTTTGTTTGTTGTACGTTTCTTTTGGGCTGCTGGCCTACTATTTTTCTGCATCATTTTTCCCCTTCACTTGCTAATTTTTTTTTTTTTTTTTTTTTTTTTTTTTTTTTTTTTTTTTGTCCTGTGTGCTTGCTCGCGTGCGTTTTTTTTTGTGTGCGCTTGCGCCTCACTTTTTCCATTCCGTTTAGTTTAGAGAAGAGAGAGGGGAGAGGAGAGAGAGAGAAGAGAAGAGGAAAGAAGAGAGAGTTTAAAGTATTATGTGTGTAAACGGCGTAACAGAAAAGCCCCCAAGATAGTCATAATAACTCACTCGTTGTATGGAAAAAAACGTCTGAACAATAAACCCTCTGAAGTTGAATCTGAAGTTGAAGTCTCTTCCCTCTCTCTCCTCTCCTCTCTCGATGGGGTGTCTGCCGCTCTCTCTCCCCCTCTCTCTCTCCCCTCTCTCTCTCTCTCTTCTCTCTCTTTTCTCTCTTTTTCTCTCTCTCTCTCTGCATGTGTGTTTGCCGCGCTTTCTTCCTCCCCTCTCTCCTCCCCCTCTCTCCTTCTCTCTCTCTCTCTCTCTCTCCCCTCTCTCTTTCCCCCCCTTTTTCTCTCCCCCCTCTCTCTCCCTCTCTCTCTCTCTCTCTCTTGTTTTTGGTTTTTTTTTTTCCCCTTCTTCTTCCCTTCTCTGTCCCCTCTCTCCTCTCTCTCTCTCTCTCCTCCTCTCTCTGTCATTTTTTCCCCCCTCTTTTTCTCTCTCCCTCTCCTCCTCTCTCTCTCTCTCTCTCTCTCCTCTCTCCCCCTCCTCTTTTTTTTTTTTTTATATTTCTTTTCTTTTTTCCCCCCCTTCTCTCCTCATTTTCTCCGTCTCTCTCTTCCTCTCTCTCTCTCTTTCCCCCCCTCTCTCTCTCCCCCCCTCTTTTCTCTCTTTTTCTCTCTCTTTTCTTCTCTCTCTGCATGTTGTTTTTGTGTGTGAGTGTGTGTATATGGTGTCTGTTCTCTTATCTCTCTCTCTCCTTTCCTCTCTCTTCTCTCTCTCTCCCTCTCTCTCTCTCTCTCTTGGGGGGGGGGGGGGGGTTTTTGGGGGGGGGGGGGGTGGGGGCCTTTTTTTTCCCCCCACTCTTCCTTTTCCCCATTTATCTTTGTTAAAACCTTTCCCCCCCGAAGGGGAAAGGGGAGGGGGGAAAAAAGGGGGGGGGGCCCGCCGATGGGGGGTTTTTTTACTTCAATCCTTCAATTTTTCCTCCCCACCCCTTCCCCTCTAAGAAAAGGGAAAAGGGATGTGTTATTTGGGGCCGACTTCGGGAAAAAAACCCCGCCCCCTTCCCTCCCTCCCCCCCTCCCCCATGTGGAAAGGGGGGGGGAAGGGGGGGAAAAAAAGAAGAAGGGAAAGGGGAAATTTTTTGGGGGAAAACCCTTTTATGACACATCGTGGCCTTTTTTAAACCACATTGCCATTAGACCCTCCCCACACGAAGAATTAAAGGGGGGGGGGGGGGGGGGGGGGGGGGGGGGAAAAAAAAAAATAGAATAAAAAAAATACAACCGCGCCGGGCGGGGGGGATTGGAAATTTAAAAACCCCCAAAACAACCAAAACAAAACCAACCACACCCAAAATCCAAAACCCAAAAAAAAAGGGAGGGAAGAGAGAAAAGGAAAAGAAACAGCAACAGCCAGCAGGCAAACCCCAGCGCAGCAACAGCGGTAAAAGGGGGAAACGGCGGAGGGGGAAATTTTAGGCGGGAGGGGGTTTATTGGAGGGGGGGTATAGGCAATAGGGGGGGGTTTTTTTTTTTAAACTTTTATGGGGGGGGTTAGTTTAAGAAAATGGGGGGGGGGGGTAGTAGAGGGGGGGGGGGGCTTTTAAACCAAACTGGGATTTCAACATAAACCTTTTAAACCTGCCTTCCTCATGAACGCCCAACTAAACCCCAAACAAACCACACCCACCACACCAAAACACCACCCACAAACCAAGGGGGGGGGGTGGGGGGGGGGGGAGGCGCGGGGCTGGGGCAGGAAGGAAAGAAAGGAAAGACAGAAGACAGAGAGGAGGAGGTGGTGAGGTGGTTGAAGGGAGGATTCAGATCGATTCGTGATTATTGCATAACAACCACAGGCCCTTGAAAATCCAAAACCTCTGGAAGAAAGGGAAGGGCATGCTGATTATGCAGCCAGACAATCGGAACAAGAAACCCATGCCTGCACCATGCCAGCAGCACCATGCCAGCGCCATGCCAGCACCAGCTGTGTTTTAAGGGGGGGAAGCAAGCCAGAATGTAAGGTGAAGTGCTGGGAGCTCTTTATTGGAGGAATAACTTTCATGACATTCATTCGTGTGCTCGTTGTTAGGGAACACATCATCTGCCATTACGTCCATCACATCCACACATCACTGCAATGAATCCTACGATCAGAGAATACATTCACACACACACATAGACCTAGACACATACACAACATACATACACGCGCGCGCGCGCGTGCGCGCGCACGCACGCACATACGCGCACACATACACACACACACACACACACACACACACACACACACACACACACACACACACACACACACACACACACACACACACGGAGAGAGAGAGAGAGAGAGGAGAGAGAGAGAGAGAGAGAGAAGACAGACAGACAGACAGACAGACAGAAACAGACAGACAGACAGACAGACAGACAGACAGATAAACAGGCAGAGAGACAGGCAGGAGGGACAGTTGAGGCGGGAGGGAGGATTGGAGGTTGGAGGGAGGTATGGACGGCAATGGAGTGGGTTGTTTGTTTTTAAACAGTATCCATGGGGTGCTGTCAGTTTAAGACGGGTGGGGGGGGGGGGGGGGATAGTGAGGAGGCGAGGGGGGGGGCTGATACGGCAGATCGGTGGTGACGTTTGGCAGAGCAGTAAACACGTTTCCAAAACCTGCTCTTCCTCATGCAACTGCAAGCTGGAAACTCGTTCGTCAAATGTCAGTTGAGTCTGCAGGCGTAGCTCCAGTTCTTCACAGCCAAAACATCGGTTTCAGCGCTGACTGAGAGACTGCAGATGCTGGGGTGGGCGGGTGGGTGGGTGGGTGGGTGGAGGCTGTCTGTGTCTGTGCTTTGATGTAGGCGTCGGCACGGGACATGACCGGCCACTGTGACCGCTGACCTGTGGTCTGGCCTGCCTCACCGGCCACTGTGACCTCTGACCTGTGGTCTGGTCTGCCTCATCGGCCACTTTGACCTCTGATCTGTGGTCTGGCCTGCCTCACCGGCCACTGTGACCTCTGACCTGTGGTCTGACCTGCCTCACCGGCCACTGTGACCTCTGACCTGTGGTCTGACCTGCCTCACCGGTCACTGTGACCTCTGACCTGTGGTCTGACCTGCCTCACCGGCCACTGTGACCTCTGACCTGTGGTCTGACCTGCCTTAGTACAGGACATGACCATCCACTGTGACCCCAGGACCTGTGGTCTGACCTGCCTCACCGGCCACTTTGACCTCTGACCTGTGGTCTGGCCTGCCTCACCGGTCACTGTGACCTCTGACCTGTGGTCTGACCTGCCTCACCGGACACTTTGACCTCTGACCTGTGGTCTGGCCTGCCTCACCGGCCACTGCGACCTCAGGACCTGTGGTCTGGCCTGCCTCACCGGCCACTGTGACCTCAGGACCTGTGGTCTGGCCTGCCTCACCGGCCACTGTGACCTCTGACCTGTGGTCTGACCTACCTCACCGGCAACTGTGACCTCAGGACCTGTGGTCTGACCTGCCTCAGTGCGTGTGGACACGTCATCGTGGCAGTCTGACACGTCACGCAATCTGCCCACGTCATCACGGACCCTTGTGCACGTGATGGAGTGTCTGGCGTCACAGAAGCCTTAGAGAAGACATCAGAGGGTCTGACACATCATTCGTGTGTCTTGTTTGTTTGGGTTTTTGTTTGTTTGTTTGTTTTTTGTTTTTTTCCTTTTCTTTTCTTTCGTCTCATTCTCCCCTTACTTTTATACATGAGTACAAAAATACCTAGAGAAAGAACAAAGGAGCAACAAACAACTTGCACGAAAATAATCGAAAAAAGATTATGAAGAAGAAAAAAAAAGTCTCATGCTATGATGTACAGATATGATGGGGAATACATACAAAAAGTCACGAATCCACGTAACATTTGCGTATCGGAACACATGATAAAACTGCTATCTGAGAATGTCATCCATGTATCTGATTTCAAATAGCGGCTCCATTATTAATGAAAAAATATCTTTATTATGATGATGAACGTGGTGATGACTACGACAAAAGCACCAACTGCACCAACAACAATGATCATCATCATCATTGTAATCTTACACACACACACACACACACACACACACACACACACACACACACACACACACACACACACATGCGCGAGCGCGCACGCACGCACGAACGCACGCACGCACGCACGCACGCACGCACGCACACACACACATACACACACACACACACACACACACACACACACACACACACACACACACACACACACACACACATACACACACACACACACAAACACAAACACAAACAAAACACAAACACAAACACACACAATACACATACACACACACACGAGGCCACCCACGCACTGTTGCAAGTTCCCAACATTTCTGTTTGAATTACTCTGTCAAAACGATGAGGTCAAATCAATTGTTATCAGTCCAGTGTTTAGTCCCGAAGGCCGCCCCGTTGGTTCTCGTCTAGATAACAACTCGTAACTTCAGTTGGAACATCCATTCCTTAATGTTGATTGGCTTTGTTGTTGTTGTTGATATTGTTGTTGTTGTTGATTGTTGTCTTTTGAATATATTTCCTGCGCAATGCCTCTGCACCCTTACCACCCCCTCCCCTTTTCTTCCCACTTTTCTTTCTCTCTCCCTCTCTCTCTTTCTCTCCCCTCTCTCTCTCTCTCTCTCTCTCTTCTCTCTCTCTCTCTCTCTCTCTCTCTCTCTCTCTTCTCTCTCTCTCTCTCTCTCTCTCTCTCTCTCTCGCACCACAAGTTCAGCCTCTTTCACCTTACTGTCAATGCATGCACAAATTGGACGTTGTAAATCACAATTACTGCCGCTGAACTAACCCCGAAAGACGCAAATCTCTCTCTCTCTCTCTCTCTCTCTCTCTCTCTCTCTCTCTCTCTCTCTCTCTCTCTCTCTCTCTCTCTCTCTCTCTCTCTCTCTCTCTCTCTCTCTCAATCAGTAAGTGACAGAAAGAACGACACTGGAGGGGGGGGGGGGGGGGGGGGGGGAGGGGCACTCAGAATACCTCACGAAATCGTGACTCGTTAATCCACTATTGAATGGTTGAATCCTGGATTTGTTTGAGGAATAGTCAGTGCATGAGAGAGAGAGAGAGAGAGAGGAGAGAGAGAGAGAGAGAGAGAGAGAGAGAATTCTTCTTTTTTTAAAATTTCTTGCTGCCTGCTCTTACGTGCCTTGTCAGTGGCATGCATGCACCTTTCTCATTGGGACTGGCCATCAACAACCTCATCCACCTCAGTGACATGCCACTGCCTCCTCAACAACCTCATCCACCTCAGTGACGTGCCATTGCCTCATCAACAACCTCTTCCACCCCAGTGTCATGCCGTTGCCTCATCAACAACCTCATCATCACCAGTGTCATGCCGTTGCCTCATTAACAGTCTCATCCACACCAGTGTCATGCCGTTGCCTCATCAACCTCATCCACACCAGTAGTGCCATGCCGTTGTTTCATCAACAACCTCATCCTCACCAGTGTCATGCCGTTGCCTCATCAACCTCATCCACACCAGTAGTGCCATGCCGTTGCCTCATCAACAGCCTCGTCCACCTCAGTGTCATGCTGCTGCCTCATCAACAACCTCATCCACACCAGCAGTGCCATTGTCTATTCAACAACCTCATCTACACCAGTGTCATGCCGTTGCCTCATCAACAACCTCATCTACACCACTCTCATGCCATTGCCTCATCAACAACCTCATCTACACCACTGTCATGCCGTTGCCTCATCAACAACCTCATCCACACCAGCAGTGGTATTGTCTCTTCAACAACCTCATCTACACCAGTGTCATGCCGTTGCCTCATCAACAACCTCATCTACACCACTGTCATGCCATTGCCTCATCAACAACCTCATCCACACCAGTAGTGTCATGCCATTGCCTCATCAACAACCTCATCCACACCAGTAGTGTCATGCCATTGCCTCATCAACAACCTCATCCACACCAGTAGTGTCATGCCATTGCCTCATCAACAACCTCATCCACACCAGTGTCATGCCATTGCCTCATCAACAACCTCATCCACACCAGTGTCATGCCATTGTCTCATCAACAACCTCATCCACACCAGTGTCATGCCGTTGCCTCATCAACAGCCTCATCTACACCAGTGTCATGCCGTTGCCTCACCAACAACCTCATCCACACCAGTGTCATGCCGTTGCCTCATCAACAACCTCATCTACACCAGTGTCATGCCGTTGCCTCACCAACAACCTCATCCACACCAGTGCCATGCCGTTGCCTCATCAACAGCCTCATCCACACCAGTAGTGTCATGCCGTTGCCTCATCAACAGCCTCATCCACACCAGTAGTGTCATGCCGTTGCCTCATCAACAGCCTCATCCACACCAGTAGTGTCATGCCGTTGCCTCATCAACAGCCTCATCCACGCCAGTAGTGTCATGCCGTTGCCTCAGCGACGAATATTTTGCCGACACGAGGCCACCCACCAGAGGAAACGCTGCACTGCCACTGAATCAGTGTGATGGTGTTCAGTGCTGCTGCTTCTAATCCAACCAATTGTTTCTTTCTTTCCTTCTGCGTGTGCAGGCTGATACTCCTGCGGACGCTGCCTGTGTAGACAGGCGGCGGAGTTTTGTCTGTATGACCGGGATTTTTTGTCCCGCTATTGAGGCAGCCATATTCCATCTTCGGGGAAGGTGCGTGCTATGTGTAACGTGTCATCCATACCAACGGCCAAACTGGCCTTCTCTTCCGAAAGTTGGTGATGGGATTTGACGTGTGTGCAAGATGTTGTGCGTGCGTTCACACACGGAACCTCGGTTTATAGTGTAATTCGAAGGATTGTATGGGAAATGGAGTCACAACCAATGTTAACTCCGAGGGAAAAATCCCTCTGTACCGAAATTCGAACCCACAGCCCCAGGATCACGAGTCCGGCGCTCTACCAACTGAGCTATTCCGGCTCCCTGATCCAAACAATGCAAGACGGTCGGCGCACATACTCAGACCCCGAATGACGACAGTGATCACTCAGTTGTGGAACCAGGATGACAACAACGTCGAAGAAGAACTCGACCACAACTATCCTCCCACAGTCCCCAGCCAACTTGCCAGTGCTGCCGACTTTGACCCCAAATCCAGCATGGACCTAGACGTGGAGTGGAAATGGAAAATGAGATCACCCCACCGTATCAGGGCATGAAGGACGCAGAATTTGAGATCCTTTGAGACTTGAACACAGTATCAAGACCACAGATTAGAATTCTAACGGGCTGGCGATAATATTGAACTTACAAACTAACAAGCAGAGAGAGGGAGGTGGGCGGACGACGGGGGGGGATAAGGCAGGGGTGAAAGATGGATGATTGGCTGGGGCGGGGGGGGGGGGGGGGGGGGGCTGTTTGTTTTTCAAGGATGTCCACGGGGCGTTAGTCATCGGGAAATCAACACACCAAAACAGGGGTGACGTTTGGCAGAGCAGTTCACAAACTTGTTCCTCCCTCACGCAGCCCCCAGTTTGAAAAGTCATTCGTCAAGTGTCGGTGTGGCGGACTCCAACTTTCAAGCAAGCACCCAGGACAGCACCCAGGACAGCACCCAAGACAGCACCCAGGACAGCACCCAGGACAGCACCCAGGACAGCACCAAGGACAGCACCCAGGACAACACCCAGGACAGGACAACACCCAGAACAGCACCCAGGACAACACCCAGGACAACACCCAGGACAGCACCCAGGACAGCATCCAGGACAACACCCAGGATAGCACCCAGGACAACACCCAGGACATCACCCAGGACAACACCCAGGACAACACCCAGGACAACACCCAGGACAGCACCCAGGACAGCACCCAGGACAACACCCAGGACAACACCCAGGACATCACCCAGGACATCACCCAGGACATCACCCAGGACAGCACCCAGGACAGCACCAAGAA
The DNA here is from genome assembly GCA_018398815.1 of Conus ventricosus. Taxonomy (NCBI): domain Eukaryota; kingdom Metazoa; phylum Mollusca; class Gastropoda; order Neogastropoda; family Conidae; genus Conus; species Conus ventricosus. The sequence continues at coordinate 42,851 of JAFLJL010018269.1, forward strand.
CAGCACCCAGGACATCACCCAGGACAGCACCCAGGACAGCACCAAGGACAACACCCAGGACAACACCCAGGACAGCACCCAGGACAACACCCAGGACAGCACCCAGGACAGCACCAGGACAACACCCAGGACAGCATCCAGGACAACACCCAGGACAACACCCAGGACAGCATCCAGGACAACACCCAGGACAGCACCCACGACAGCACCTAGGACAACACCCAGGACAACACCCAGGACAGCACCCAGGAACACACACACAGGACAACACCCAGAACAGCACCCAGGACAACACCCAGAACAGCACCCAGGACAGCACCCAGGACAGGACAACACCCAGAAAAGCACCCAGGACAGCACCCAGGACAGCACCCAGGACAGCACCTAGGACAGCACCCAGGACAGCACCCAGGACAACACCCAGGACAACACCCAGAACAGCACCCAGGACAGCACCCAGGACAACACCCAGGACAACACCCAGGACAGCACCCAGGACAACACCCAGGACAACACCCAGGACAGCACCCAGGACAACACTCAGGACAGCACCCAGGACAACACCCAGGACAGCACCCAGAACAGCACCAAGGACAGCACCCAGGACAGCACCCAGGACAGCACAGCACCCAGGACAACACCCAGGACAGCACCCAGGACAGGACAGCACCCAGGACAGCACCCAGGACAGCACCCAGGAAAGCACCCAGGACAGCACAGCACCCAGGACAACACCCAGGACAGCACCCAGGGCAGCACCAAGGACAGCACCCAGGACAGCAGCTCACTGCTGATTGAACGTAGCCAGATGGTGAGATGAGGGGTGGGGGTGGGTGGTATGGTGGGTAGGTGGGGTGGGTGAGGGGTGGGTGCTGTCTGCTAGGATGTCACAGTGCCCTGGACATGAGGGGGGTTGGGGGGTGGTGGTATGGTGGGTAGGTGGGGTGGGTGAGGGGTGGGTGCTGTCTGCTAGGATGTCCTGGACATGAGGGGGGGGGTAGGTGGGGGGTGAGGGGGTGGGTGCTGTCTGCTAGGATGTCACAGTGCCCTGGACATGAGGGGGATGGGGGAGGGTGGGTGAGGGGTGGTGCTGTCTGCTAGGGTGTCACAGTGCCCTGGACATGAGGGGGGGAGGGTAGGTGGGGGTGAGGGGTGGTGTCTGCTAGGATGTCACAGTGCCCTGGACATGAGAGGGGGGGGAGGGTAGGTGGGGGGAGAGGGTGGTGTCTGCTAGGGTGTCACAGTGCCATGGACATGAGGGGGGGAGGGTAGGTGGGGTGGGTGAGGGGTGGGTGCTGTCTGCTAGGATGTCACAGTGCCCTGGACATGAGAGGGGGGGGTGAGGGGTGGTGTCTGCTAGGATGTCACAGTGCCCTGGACATGAGAGGGGGGGGGGGGGTAGGTGGGGGGAGAGGGTGGTGTCTGCTAGGGTGTCACAGTGCCCTGGACATGAGGGGGGGAGGGTAGGTGGGGTGGGTGAGGGGTGGGTGCTGTCTGCTAGGATGTCACAGTGCCCTGGACATGAGGGGGATGGGGGGAGGGGGGGTGAGGGGTGGGTGCTGTCTGCTAGGGTGTCACAGTGCCCTGGACATGAGGGGGGGTGAGGGTAGGTGGGGGGTGAG
>JAFLJL010018270.1:0-12779 GCA_018398815.1 Conus ventricosus
GGGGCTCTCGAAAGCCTGACTCTTTCTCCTCGATCCGGTGACCAGAGCTCACCCCTTATCCATATTTTTTATTTATATTCTTTTTTGTTTTATAAAAAATGAACTCATACGGTTGTGACCTTGATCCATACAGAAAAGAGAAGGAACCCCATGGCGTAAAAGGTATAAGCAGACTGTAATTAGTGTAAATACTCCATCACAGTTCAGCCTTGACAAACTTTAACAGTTATTGTTCCCTGATCTTGGCGCTGATGATGTTATAATGCCAGGCACTGCTAAACTATCATTCAAATAGATATTACATCGGCAGATCCTAATGCTACTGTTGTTGCTAATTTAGGCAGGGCTATCGTTAATCATATAGTAGTCAACTGGAGGGAAAAAGTGTCTTTTTACTAAACGAGGCAGACATTTTTGCCCTCTATTCTGATCTATGCTACCTAAAAAAGAAAGAAAAGAGAAAGTTTATCAGGGAATACAAAGCCCAAACGGTCTCAAGCACAGGCTTAAAGCGGGGATGCAAAGAATGATGTTAAAGATGAGGCGGTAGCAGAAGCATTTGGCAACAGATTCTGCATCCCTCTAGATTTTGAGCTGTTAAAGACGCATATGCCATATTACCAAGGCGCACTAAAAGAAAAACTTACTTATGATCTGACATTTTAATCCTAGCGGTTCTGTCGTTCTGTCTGAAGACCCTTTAGCTAAATACACAGTCAGCGACATTTCTCTTGAGTTTGATGTTGTTACTAACCCTGGACTGGCCAGAACAATCTTAACCCAGTATAAAAGTAAAACGGTTATTTATTAGGAAAAACGTTATACACTCCATTACAGAAATAGAAACAAGCGAGACACTCTCTGGAACATACATCTAAATCAGTCTCTGAAGTCTTTAAAAGGAATTTTTTCTTGTTTACCGAAGAAACAACTCCTTTTCAGAGAGAATCAGAAGCGTTTTTATAATCCAAAATTGAGAAGGTTGACTGTGCAATAAATGGCAAGTCTGATCATTTTGTATTCGGGTCGCGGACTTTTACCTCACCAACACTTTGATGAAATAAGAAAGTTGTTCGCTGGAGGCAAAGGGATCCTGCAGTTGATCGTGTATGTAAAAAACTTCGCCTTTATGATGTAAGACTCGAAGACTACTTAATAACTAAATATGGGCTGTGGCTGGATTTTAGATCCACATTTGACAACAGATTTTTTGGAAGTGGAGAAAGGGTAGGGCAAGATGGTATAAAAATAAATATTCACAAGAAAGCAGACGGAAACGCTCCAATAAAATGCATTGTTTTATGGTTTGTGATGCTCAGTTAACATTGAAGAAAACAGGCTAAAAGACGTGGCTTTTTAAAATGCAGAAGAAATATTCTAATAAAAACAGATGGATAGCTTGAAGTTTCTGCCCAAAGATCCGCACTGTTCTCTTATCTGCGGGATTACTGGGTGTGGGAAAACTGTCTTCGTACTTGATTTGTTACAAACAATATACAGGTTTCATTACGAACACATTGTTTATATTCTGCATAAAACCCTTAAGCACAACAAGTCTTACAAAGAAAGGAAGTTTATTTGGACAGACGAGAAATATATTTTTAGTTGATCCTAGCGACAAACTGAGCGACTGTTTAGAACATTACTATAGACTATTTGCGGGAACTGAAACCCTGTTTATTATTGATGACTGTTCAGCTGAACGAGCATTGTTAAAAAAAGAAAAGCTCTGTCAAAGCTAGCCTTTAGCGGCCGCCACGCCTTAGTTTCTGTGTGGCTCTTAACTCAAAAATACAATGCCGTCTTAAAAGATTTTTAGATCGCAGTTAAAATCGGTTGTATTATTTTACACTAAGGACAAAGATAGTTTTGAAGAATTTTTAAGTGAAAATTATATAATAAGGGACAAAGATGAGCTACAAAAAAATAAAAGAGAAGTTAGAAAAATCTAAGCACGCTAAGCTATGCTTACAGACTGACCCCCAGTTCAATACGTTTGTTTTATTGTAGATTGTTTATTATTGATTGCTTATAACAATTTGTTTATTTTAATTTTTTATATTATAAAAAAAAAATGTCTCGGGGGCCAGAATTAAAAGCGCAACTAGCTCTAAATGCACTGCAGTAGAGCTAAAAGACCTAGCAGACACAACTGAGTTTGATCTAATAGGAGTGCCAGGAAATTTATGGATTTGAGTACACAGATGATGGGGTTTACAAACGAACAGAAATTGAAGACAAAAAACGACAGCAATATCCTACCCTAGAAGAGATAAGAAATTTTAGAGCAAACGATTTTGGCAAACATGAATACAAACTTCATAAAAGAGAGAATGCTTGGCGTTGCTTCCTGAAATTGCTTGGAATTTAAAGTTTGAACTGAGAAGCCCTAATGTATACTTTGATAAGGAAAACAACTTTAGAAAAGCTTTAAATGAAGGGCCCATTCTTGTTAGCTAGTTCCAGGAACACAACAGAAAAAACAGACTGAAATAACTAGGCAGGGTCTGAATATATGCTACAGAGAAAGAAGTCCTTAGCTGAAGTGGGGGTGACACCGTCGGCTTAGAATTTACCCAACGCTACAGGCACTACGAGGCAAATGATGATTTTTCGCTTATTTGTTACTCCGAGGGAGGGCGATACTAGTTTGCCAGAACATACGTTAATCAGAGGTGTACAAATAAAGGCTGAAAACTTGGATGCACCTCTTAAGCTCGGTATTGCAATTACTAAAAACGGAGATGAAATAAACACCCTTGCATCATCTGACAAGGTTACTGTGATGGTTGACAAAGACAAACTAACAGTACTCGACTTTATTTTCATTAAATATGTTGATTTTATTGCGTTTTACTCTGTTAATGAAGTATTGCCAGAAGGATTAATAAAAAGATATGTATAAGATTAATTAAAAAATAATCTTTTTTTAAAAAATGGAGGTTCAACAGTTTAGGTTAAAGCAAATAACTGAAACTTCAAAAGGAAATAGAAAGCGACTTGGATAGGTATAGGGTTACTAGAAAGAAATATGCTAAAGCTTTAAATACTCTTTCTTATGTAATTACTGGCTCCTCAGCTGTAGCTAGCGTAAGTGCTGGGTCTAGTGTTGCTGTTTTAGTACTGGGGTTGGAGCGCCAGCCTCTTTAGCATTAGGGAGTCTCGGGTTGGGTTTAGGCGCCGTGTCTATGATTGTAAGTGCTGTTTTAAAAAAATTAACTCCTAAATTACAAAAGCACACTGCTATTGTTGCCCTAGCATCGGCAAAACTTTGTTCATTAAGATTAAGAATAAGCAAATCATTACAGGATGAAAAACATTACAGACGAAGAATTTCAGAAGCTTATGGCTGACGGTGAGGATTATAGACGACAAAAAATTGAACTTCAAAAGGAGTGGAGAAAGACGTTTACTTCACGACAGGTAGACACTGTTGCAATTAAACAGAACATTGAAAAACAAACACATGATCGGTTAAACCAAAATAGACAAAAAATAAGTTTAACAAAATGATTACAGACTTAGCTGCCCTAAAACCATTACAACCACCGGCAGGACTGAATGATGGCCGGTGAGAAATCAGCGACTCGTCTAATATTGATTGCAACCTCCCCCTACACAGGTAGCCAAGCTAGTATTGATTGCAGGCCCGGAGCTGTCGTCTGCTCTTCGGTCATGCGCCACTGAAAAAATCTGTCACGCATCTTCCCGTAAAAACATTTTTCGCAAGTGAAAATTAACCGTGACAACTTTTCACTGTGCATGTGCTAGCCTCATTAACATGATGAAAAACGAAACAACATTTGTGAGTACGCATGTGCTAACCTTAGCGAATACAATAACATGATGAAATCGAAACAACATTTGTGAGTACGCATGTGCTAACCTTAGCGAATACAATAACATGATGAAATCGAAACAACATTTGTGAGTACGCATGTGCTAACCTTAGCGAATACAATAACATGATGAAATCGAAACAAAATTTGTGAGTACGCATGTGCAACCTTAGCGAATACAATAACATGATGAATCGAAAAAAAATTTGTGAGTGCACATTGTAACCTTAGCGAATACAATAACATGATGAAATCGAAACAACATTTGTGAGTACGCATGTGCTAACTTAGCGAATACAATAACATGATGAAATCGAAACAACATTTGTGAGTACGCATGTGCTAAACCCTTTGCGAATACAATAACATGATGAAATCGAAACAACATTTGTGAGTCGCAATGTGCTAACCTTAGCGGAATGCAATAAAAATGATGAAATCGAAACAACATTTGTGAGTACGCAATGTGCTAACCCTTTGCGAATACAATAACATGATGAAATCGAAACAACATTGTGAGTACGCATGTGCTAACCTTACGAATAAAATAACATGATGAAATCGAAACAATATTTGTGAGTACGCATGTGCTAACCTTAGCGAATTACAATAACATGATGAAATCAAACAACATTTGTGAGCGGCCCTGTGTAATATAAATTAGGATAATGAAATCGAGTTTTCTAGAACTTAGATATGGATGAACTCCTCCTCAAAGCCAACCATCAACAAGCCAGCCCTCAACAATCCAGCCCTCAACAAGCCAGCCCTCAACGAAACCACCCTCAACGAACCAACCATCAACAGTGGGACTTGTGTGTTCGTTTTTAAAAGCGTTGCATCAGATTCGAGATTTCAAATTCTAAAAGTCTGCCTTTCCAGAAAAAAAAGAATTTCGTAGATTAAAAGAAAAAAGTAGGAAGCAAAGACAAAAGAATAGGGCGATCTTACAAAAGAAGTAAGAGCAACAGAGGCGCAGATAGACCAATTTTACTCAAGAAAATATCTTCGTTAAAAAATTTGGCAATGAGTTCTCATTCCAGTCAGAGTCGAGTGAAGGGCATGGCGTCAGCGTTACGTAGAATATTGGCCCGTAGAAGCTGTCAGGTAAGTTATTGATTTTTACCTCTCCACCGCTAAGCATTGTTGTGTTGCAGTGCGCGCGTGTGTGTGAATGAGAGAGAGGGAGAGAGGGGAGGATGAGGGGCGGAGACAGGACAGACGAGAGAGATGTGGGAGTGAATGAGGGAGAGAGAAACTGATTACTTATTTTTTTAATTTAAATTTTTATTCTGGTTTAAAAAGAAGCCAGAAGTAGTTAGAAATTTTATACTAATATATTTGAGGAGTTGGAGATAAAGACGGAGTGGGAAGGCAGTATAGAAGAAGAGTTAAAGGACATGTTTGAAGAATTAATTACTGATCTTTTTAATCACATAAATATACGAGAAAGCGGAAGCAGGCCATTAGTAAAATACCCGATTTTGGGTCCCAACCAGTTGTAAAGCTGTTTGCCATTTAGTTGATAATATGGCTCCGAAGATTTTAATCTGACTGTTTTCTACCAGCCCTGAAGGAGTAAGCTATTCACTTTAATTAAGATCATGTTTTGCGATTAGAAAGACTATGAATAACAGCCGAATTTACAATTAATTTTTTGTATTTATTTTAGATTTAAAAATGGCTGCCGAACTCAGTGAATCGATTTGAAGAATTGTAATGAACTATTTGACGAAACAATGAAATTATTAAACATTGATTTTAGTGAATTTGGTTTTGAGAATGATATAAACAATATAATAAAAGATCATAGTGAACTATTTAACGAAGCAATCAAAGTGATGAACATTGATTGTAGTGATTCAGAAAAAGCTAAAATACTGGTGGGTGGTTATTGTAAGGTTAACGTGTCTTGAAGTGTTGGAAACGCTTGGGCGAAGAATAAAAGGGCGTTTTACTTACTTTTATTTACATTTATTTTTTTTTAATTTACGTAAATATTTGATTAAAAAAAGGGACCTCACAAACGCGTCTGAGTTTGAAAAACTGCCAGCCAGCGCACTGGTGAAAGGTGTGACAAACAATTAAGCAATATGTTTAGCGAAGTAACATGGACATCATTAACTCCACAAATGTTTATGAAAGCGGGCACACGCCATCTCTAAAATCCCAGAGTCTCTTCAGATGGAGCCGCCAGTAAAAGTGCTGTTGACCGTTCTGATTGATTATATAACGCCTGATGATACTAACATAGACGTCTGGGTTTCAACTAAACAGAAAGAAGTTATTAGCTATCACGACTTTAATTCTGACTGGGCTGATTACATGCTTACACAGTTTAACCATGCAAGTGAAGAAGCAAAATTGCGCGGTTCTGGCTGGTCTGAAGGAACATCCTTCAAATTATATTGAGACAAACAAAGTTCTATCCTATAGTCGGCAATTCTCACCTTCCTCCCCAAAAGGGCAGTTTTATAACGAGGCGTCTTAAACATAAAAAATCCTGACAACATGTGTTTTATGTGGTGCGTTTTTAGCGCATTTACATCCTGTTAAAAAGAACGCAGAAAGAGTATCTAATTATGAACAATATAAGCAAGAGCTAAATTGTGATAAATAACCCTTTTCCAGTGAGTATAAACAGTATATCTCAGTTTGAAGAACAAAACAAGCCAATCACCGTAAACGTATATACATGGTCTGTAGAAGCCGATCTAGTGCCTCTAAGGGCTTCTCCCAACGCTCCTACTTTTGGCGAATCACTTAACAAGCATTTTAGACTTGATACTGTTTGAAGACGGTCTAAAGATTCTTTATGTATTAATCAGAACAATAAGCAGCTTATGGGTTTATCATCAAAGAATCATGTTAAAAAAGGGGTTTTGTAGAAGGTGTTTGGTCAGAATCCTACTAAGAAGCAGCTGCCAGTCATAAGAAACATTGTAAAAGTTTTGTAGACTGGGGAAACCAAACTCCTCACACCTAAACCAGGGTCTAAAGTTATTTTTAAAAATTTACAAAAAATGCAGATGAGCCCGTACGTGGTTTAATGCTGACTTTGAATCCGCTCTTACCGCAGTACTATGGCCACAACAGCAAGAACAAAAAACAACCTTATTAACCCACCTCAGATTTGTTTTTTATGCGTTTATTGTTGTAAGGTCAGACGGCCAACACACAACACCCGAGTTTTACAGGGGCCCCAATGCAGCAAAGCAGATTTTTAGAGCAGATGAAACAACTCGTAATTCTACTCCAACCAACTAAATCTTTCAGACATTGTTATGACTTCTGAAGACCAAGAACGCTATGACTCATCTACGCACTTTTGGGAAATTTGCGGCTTAAAAACTAACACCTAACAGTAAAGACGTGACAGCAAGAGACCACGATCACATTACTGGAAAGTTCAGAGGGGCTGCGCACAACAATTGTAATCTCAACTTAAGGTTGACCCCCAAAAAATGAAAACTGCCTATCTTTTTTCATAACTTACGAGGTTACGATTCTCATTTTATCATGCAAGCAGTGACTTCTGAATATAAGAGGGTTACCTGCATTGCACAGTCTTCAGAAAAAGTACATGAACTTTTACTTTTGACTGTTTATCCTTTTATGACTCAGCCCAACATCTGATGGCTAGTTTAGTAAATTACAGGATCGCTACAAGACTTTCCAATAACAAAACAATATTTTGACCCATCTTTAGTGCGCAAAGGAGTTTATCCTTATGAATACATGAACTCGTGGGATAGGTTTGACGAAGACTCGCTTCCTCCTTAAAGGGCTCTTTTCTAGTCTTAGAGGCAAAGACAAACTGACTCTGAACATGAATACGCTTCAAAAAGCCTGGACAGAATTACCACTGTGAAACAAATGGGCGACTATCATGATCAATATCTAATGCGACGTGTGTTTTTGGCAGGACGTCTTTCAGAATTACAGTTTCCTACATGCATGAAACATACAGCTTAGACTCATCACATTACATCTCTCCCAGGCCTTTCTTGGGATGCATTCTTAAAGTCTACAAACATCCAGATTGATTTTAATTTCTGATTTACCCACACTTCAGATGATTGAAGACGGCCTAAGGGGAGGTATTAGCAGGGCCCTCAACATCCTTTACTTGCAAAGCCAACAAAAGTATTTAGACGATTATGATCCCGCAAAACCATCCAACTATCTAATGTACTTAGACGCCCCCAATCTATGGATGGGCCATGAGTCAACCGCTTCCACTGAGAAACTTAAAAATGATAAAAGGGGCCTCATGATGTCAATACTTTTGTTGGGTATGTTGTCACAGTTTTACGCCTGTAATCCAGCGGGACTAATTTTGGAAGTAGACTTAGAATATCCAAAAGAATTACACGATCTCCACAACGATTAACCCCCTAGCCGCAGAAAGATTAAAGATGAGTCCCATCGAACCGCCTAAACTTGTGCCTAATCTTCGCCACAAAAAAAAATATGTGTGCCATTACAGACTCCTACAGTTTTACCTAAAGACACGGGTCTGAAACTAACTGCTGTTCACGAATAATTATCTGTGACCAAAACCCTTTATGAGACCATACATCAAAAAGACCAAATGATCTTAGAACCCAAGCCCCTGATGCTTTAGAAAAGACTTCTTTAAACTGATTACAACAGCTGTTTTTTGGGAAAACTATGGAAAATCCGCACAAACGTAAAGATGTAAAATTATTACAAAAGAAAACAAGCAATTAAGTTTGCCTCTAAACCTAACTGTCAAGACTTAGAAGATTTAAAAGACAGCTTGGTTTGGCATTATGATGAAGAAAAGGGTGTTAGTTGGACAAGCCGGGGTTTATTGGCTTTACCAAATTAGAGTTGTCGAAGTATTGATGTTAGAATTTCTGTACGACTACTTTAAAACCACTGTACCCAGAAGCAAGAGTCCTTTACACAGACACTGACTCTTTTATTCTAGACGTCCCCACAGAAGACTTTTACAAAGATTTAGAAACAGAAGTGGCTAAAGGAACTGATGGATGGTACGACACAGCGACTATCCAAAAGACAGCCCTTTACATTCACTGTAAACAAGAAAGTGATAGGAAAGAATGAAGGATGAACTTAATGGGACAGTTATAAAAGATATTTGTTTTGCAGTCGAAGATGTATAGCGTTGCCAGCCAGACTTCTGTAATGAAAAAAACTAAAAGCATAAGTAAAGAAAGTTGTCAAAAAAGATAAAACTCACGATAACTACAAGCAAGCTCTCTTAGAAACAAAGTATTTTATCACAAAAAATGTTAACTGCGCTCTACTCTTCATCAAGTAAACCAATTCTGTTAATAAGAAATCACTAGTCTCTAACAATAACAAGAGAACTTACGTCAGCCCTGAGTTTTCATATGCTGTAGGACATTGGAGAACTTTAAAAGATTAACTTGACTGACTTGGTCTGTACTTAACTTAGAACCTAACAAGAACTTACTTAAGAACCTAACAAGAACCTAACTATTTCTTATTTAAGAACCTAACTAGTACTTAAAAAGAACTTTTTTTTGTACTTAACTTGTAATTTACTTGCCCCTTAACTTAAAAAGGTACTTTCTATAACTAACTTAACTTGTACTTATCTAGTTCTTAACTTGTACTTTAAATTTTGTTTTTTAAAAACTATTCCATAGAAAATGGATCTACTGCAGGAGGTTGCACTTTTTTTGCGAAGTTGGTTCTTCTTTTTTTACTGTGGGGGCTTGTGACTTTGTTGCTAGGTATGGGGGTTAGGTATTTGTATGCTAAAAACCCACCAACAACAGCAGCAGCACCCAATACATAATGATACATCTTTTGTTGATTGTGTTGTTGTTAATTGCGATTGTGGGTTGTGTTGTTGTTGGTGCGGGGATGTTGTATTACTATCTAACAATTTTTGTTTTGCTGATTGGTTTACCTTTTTGCAGTCGGTCCAATCAGCTAGTCTATGGCCGGCCGCAACACGCCCAGGACTTTTAAACTAGTAACATACTCACTTGTGGGGACATTCACTTTCGGAGCACTCAAACCCGTGTACATTTCTGCTCCTGGGACTGTCCTGCGGATTGTCCTGCGGTGTCTTCTTCTCCTGATCGCTCATTTTTTTTTATTGCGAATTAAATTTAATATGATCAAATTAATATGATTAAAAGTATTAATCCCATGATGAATGGACATAACAAGTCCCAAATCTGTAATACATGTCACACACAAGAGTTTTCTAGGACTTTTTTAAAACCGAATCTTGTGATAAGTCGTATTTTAAATCTTCTTCTGAATCAACAGGCGCCATCTTACTTACTAACTTAGCATATAAACTAATCATTGTCTGACCCACTGATCTAACCATTTTGAAACCCTAGCTGTTGCTTCGTACCTGCGTAGTACATCTCAACGTCTGATGTAGACAGTTGCGAATCTGTTCAGTACTTAGTTCAACACCTAAATACTGTCTAGTTTTTCCACACGCAGGCAGAGAGTATAATCTTTCTTTATGGCAGTGGTCTGCTGAGTAGCCTACGGAGTAGTCCCGCTTGCCCTCACACTTTAATAGTTCGTCACAATCCATTTTAAAAAAAAAATAAAAAATAAAATAATACTTTTAAACCACGAGTTTAACGCTTTGGTTAATTATGCAGTGCCTATCGTTGGTGTTATAGTCTATTCAAACCCTTGCAAAATGCTTGTTAAAAAATAAAACCGCCCAACATGGAAAGATAGAAGATTCGCTAAAACTAGTTGCAAACCTTATTTTTTAGCTTTAACAACAAAAGATTATCTGATTAAAAGCACATAGACAGTCTTCGTATTATGATTATTTTAATTATTTTTTAGTTAATAAAAGATGAGTGAAAAAAAGATTATCAATACGATTTACCACTCTGCTTTTATTAGCGGTCTTATATAGGCTATAGCGTGTTAGCAAAAAACATGTTAAAAAAGAGGCCGGAGATCTAGGAAAGGTTAGACATTGAGGACGTTTGTTAAGGTTATAGCTGTAAATTACTGCAGGATTGCGTCAAAAAACTTTCTTTTTACGCAGGGGATTATTCCGAAAATATTAGTGCATAGAAAGATTAATTCATAAGAAAATAAATTTATTTATAAAAGATGGCGGAGTAGTTATGATGGTAGGAGGAGCTATTGTTAATGCCTTAGCCTTCTCTGGAAGCAATTATTTTGTTTAGTAAATTGCGGCTGATGAAGAAAGAGAACGTCATAACAAAGCAATATAAGATTTAGCTAAGGCAAGAGACTTATGAGAAAAGGAGGATTGCCCACTTAGACTTTATTAATAATAAAGTTAAGGGAACAGGGCCATGCATGCAGAGCACACATTTACAGACGATGATGATGAGGCAATGAATGAGTATTTCTTAGTGACAGGAAAGAAGTTTCTAACAACGCCGCCCTCCGGGAAATGTCTGACTTTTATGAACCATCAGAAGAAACAGAAAATAGCAGAAATTGGTTTTATTGTTTGGGGGCATGGGAGCAATCTATATTCTTGCACAAACAATCTAAAAAAACAATTAAAATACAATTAAAATACAGTCCTTCTTTTGGAAATACAAGTACAAAATATATTATTCACCTAAGGGTATTGGAAAGGAAGACTGCTATTGAAAAACTGAGTAAAGCTGCTAGAGTGTCTGAATCAGATGCGAAAGACTGGCTTCAAAGCAGGCAATTTGGCAAATATATCTGCCCCCCCCCAAAAAGAAAAAACAAGGCCTAGATTTGTAAATTCAGTTCCTAATGACACCCACCAGATGGACTTTTTGTATCTCCACATGATAAAGTTAGAAGAAAAAAGTTTAAGTATGCTCTGACAGTTGTTGACATGGCTTCAAGATACAAAGACCTGAACCTTTAACGGATAAAAGTTCAACTGCTGTGGCTGTGGCTTTACAACAAATATACATGCCAGGTCCATTAAAGTATCCTAGGGTGATCCAGGTTGATGATGGAAAAGAGTTTAAAGGTTCTGTAAACCAGCTGTTTTTAAAACACCATGTTACAGTTAAGAGAGGGATCCCAGGCAAACCATCGATCACAAGGGCCCCAGTAGAAAACTTTAATAAGAATCTAGCTGAACGTCTGTTTACCTATCATATCACAGAGAAATTATGGACAGAACGCGCAACACAGAATGGGTTAGGAGATTGCCAGCAGTCTTACGGCCATGAACAATTTAAGAATTTAAAGCAACAGGGTTGAAACCAGTAAACGCAATCAAAAATTTAAAAAAAAAATTAGCATTACTGAAGATGTGCAGGGGACTCAAAAAATCTTTTCCGTTGGGTTAAAAGTAAGATACTTGTATGCTCCTGGAGAGCAGAAGGGGATGTTAGAATTAGAGCTACAGATCCTAAATTTGGGGCGTAGATGTATATGAAGTTGAAAGAATCATGAAAACAACCCCTCCCGTGTATTATTTAAGAGAGACTCCTCTCTCTAAAAAGCCCGCCCCTAACGATCCTTTGTTCGTGAAGAGCTGCAAGTTGTCCCGCCAAACACAGTGCATGTTAGTTAAAAAAGTATTTATTTTTTGCTAAACTATTTTATGTGCCTGAGGAATGTAATAGTTTGTTCACGATCACCAAATCTTATCTAAACCGTAAGGCCCCGTTTTAATGTATAATTACTCAATTTTAGAGGTTTTGAGGTTAATTTTATTTGAAAAGGTGTATTTTGGCCAAACTAATATGAGAGGACGTGATGTTATGTGAAAGGGGGCTTTCGTCAAAATACATGGGAGCTTGAACGAACAATTTACATTCTCTATGCATCAATAATTTTGTGTGAGTCGGACAGTCAGATACTGCAGACACCCCCTACCATTCCGTTTAACGAGCCCGTGGAAACAAAACCCTTTTTAACCTTTTTTCTACCTTTTTTAAATTCCCCCATTTAACTTTCTTTATA
>JAFLJL010018270.1:13779-31309 GCA_018398815.1 Conus ventricosus
AGGGGGCCCCAAAAAATTTTTGGGGCAAAAAAATTTTAAAACCCCCCTTAGGGGCCTTTTCCCCCCCCCAAATCATCTAAAGGGGGGGGTAAATCAGAAATTTAATCAATCTGGTGTTTGAAAGATTTTAAGAACATCCCAAGAAAGGCCTGGGCAGAGATGAAATGTGATGAGTCAAGCTTAATGTTTCATGCTGTAATCTGAAATTTTGAAAGACGTCCCAAATAAACCACGTCACCCTTTAGTATTGATCAATAGTCCCCCAGTTTCACAGTGAATTTCTGCCAGGCTTTTGAGCGTATTCATGTTCAGGTCATTTTATTCTTTCCCTCAAGATAGAAAAAAAAGCCCCTTTTGGGAGGAAGCGAGCTTCGTCAAACCTACCCACATTCATGATTCAAAAGGGGAAAAAACCCTTTGCGCACTAAAGATGGTCAAAATATTGTTTATTATTGAAAGTTTTGTACGATCCGCTTTTTTATCTAAAACTAGCCATCAGTGTGGGCGATCATAAAAGGAAAACATCAAGAGTAAAAGTATGATTTTTTTCTAAAGACTTGCAATGCAGGAAACCCCTCTTATATTCAGAAGTCACTGCTTGCATAAAAAAAGAATCGTAACTCGTAAGTTTAAAAGAAGTAGGCATTTTCATTTTTTGGGTCAACCTTAATTTGAATTTAAAATTTGTTGTGCGCCCCCTCTGAACTTTCCAGTAATGTGATCGGGGTCTCTTGCTGTCACTCTTTACTGTTAGGTGTTAGTTCTAAGCCGCAAACCCAACAGTGCGTAGATGAGTCTAGCGTTCTTGGGTTTTCAGAAGTCATAAAAATTCTAAAAGTTTTTTGGGTTTGGATATAATTTACAAGTTGTTTCATCTGCTCTAAAAAATCCTACTGATTGGGGCCTCGTAAATCCGGGTTTTTTGTGTGTTGGCCGTCTGACCTTACAACAATAAACGCTAAGAACAATCTGATGGTGGTTAATAAGGTTTTTTTGTTCTTGCGGTTGTGGGCCATAGTACTGCTAAAAGCGTTTCAAAGTCAGCAAAAACCACGTACGGGCTATCTCCCATTTTTGAAAATTTTTTTAAAACTAACTTTAAAAACCTGGTTTAGGTGTGGGGAGTTTGGTTTCCAGTCACAAAATTTTAAAATTTTTTCTTATACTGGCCTGTTCTATAGTAGGGTTTTCTCCCAAAAACCCCTTTACAAAGCCCTTTCTTAACATGATTCTTTGATGTAAAACCATAAACCCCCCCCTTTATTGTTCGTTAATACATAATGACTCTTTGACCGTCTTCAAAAGTATCAATTAAATTTGTTAAGATTCGCCAAAAGTAGGGCTTTGGGGAACCCTTAGAGGCACTAGATCGGCTTCTACAGCCATGTAATACTTTACGGTGATTGGCTTGTTTTTTTCTTAAAAACTGAATATACGGGTTTTAAACCCCCTTGGAAAGTTATGTTTTCCAATTTAGTTTTGTTTTTTTAAAAGAATCTTTTGCTTCTTTATCGGTAAATGAAAAAGCAAACATCCCAGTTTCGGTTTTTTTTATTTAAAACTGTCTTTATAAAAACTATTTTTTTAAAGTTGAAACCAAAATTCTTTTTTTTGTCTCATAAAGGGCGTTTTAAACCAAAACCCGGCAAACCCTTTTATTTCGGAAACTTTCATTTCGGAAAGTCAAATTAAAGCGTGAGCTAATAACCTTTTGAGTTAAGGTCATGTGATTCGGCTTAATATTGCTAAAAATTTTCGGGGGGGTTTTGGGGGGGGGGGGGGTGTTTTTTGTGGGTTTGTTGTTATTTTTTTTTTGTTTGTATCCTTTCACCAGCCTGGCGGGCATTTTTCAAACTCAACGCGTTGTGGGGCTCTTTTTTTTTAACTCAAATATTTACGTTTAAAAAAAAAAAAATGTAAATAAAAGTAAAAAAACGCCCTTTTTCTTCGCCCAACTTGCAACACTTCAAGACACTTTAAACCCTTTACAATAAACCCACCAGTATTTTAGCTTTTTCTGAATCACTACAATCAATTTTCATCACTTTTGATTGCTTCGTTAAATAGTTCACTAGATTTTTTATTATATTTTTTTATACATTCCCCCCCAAACCAAAAATTTACAAATCAAGGGTTTTAAAAATTTCATTTTTTCGTCAAATATTCATTACAATTCTTCAAATCGATTCATGAGTTCGGGAGGCCCTTTTTAAAACTAAAATAAATACAAAAAAAAAAGTAAAAACGGTGTTATCATAGTCTTTTTAAAAAACCAAAAAATGACTTAATTAAAGTGAAAGCTACCCTTTAGGGTGGGAAAAAAACGCAATTAAAATCTTCAGGGGCCAATTACAAAAAAATGGCAAAAACTTTACAATGGGGTTTGGGGCCAAGAATCGGGTATTTTTTAATGGGCCCCTTCACCTTTCTCGATATTTAGTATTAAAAAGATCATAATTAATTCTTCAAACATTCCTTTAACCCTTTTCTATACGCCTTTCCCCCTCCTCTTTATCTCCCACTCCTCAAAATTTTTTAGTAAACCCTTTTAACTACTTCTGGGTTTTTTTAAACCCGAAAAAAATAAATTAAAAAAAAGTAATCATTTCTCTCTCCCTCATTCACTCCCACATCTCTCTCTGTCTGTCTGTCTCCGCCCCTCACCCCCCCTCTCCCTCTTCTCATTCACACACACCGCGCCTGAACACAAAACCCTGCTTTGGGTGGAGAGGTAAAAATCAATAACTTCCTGACAGCTTCTCCGGCCAAATTTTTACGTAAAGCTGAGCCATGCCCTTCACTCTGATCTGACTGGAAAAAGAACCTTGCCAAATTTTTTTAACGAAGATATTTCTTGAGTAACTTTGGGCTACTGCCCTCTTCCTTTTCCCTTTTTTGTAAATCGCATATTTTTTGTCTTGTTCCCACTTTTTCTTTTAAACTACGAATTCTTTTTTTTTTTGGAAAGGCGACTTTTTGAGAAGGAAATACTCGAACGATGCAACGCTTTTTAAAAAACGAAACCACAAGGTCCCATGTTGATGTTGGTCGTTGAATGGTTGGTTCGTTGAGGGGCGGCTTGTTGAGGGCTGGATTGTTAGGGGCTTTTTGATGGTTTTTGGTTTGGGAGGAGTTCTCCCTTTAAATTCTGAAAACTCGATTTCTTACCTTTAAAAAATTCAATTGGGTCACAAATGTTTTTCGATTCATCTGTTATTGATTCGCTAAGGTTAGCACATGCTACTCAAAATATTTTTTCGATTTCATCATGTATTGTATTCGCTAAGGTTGCACATGCACCCAAAAATTTTTTTTATTTATCATGTTTTTTATTCGCTAAAGGTTTGCAATGCTACCACAAATGTTTTTTTCGATTTCATCATTTTATTGCATTCGCTAAGGTTGCACATGGGACCCAAATGTTGTTTCGATTTTATCTGTTTTTGTATTGCAAGTTACACATGCGTTCACAAATGTTTTTCGATTTCATCAGTTATTGTATGCTAAGTTGCACTGCGTCCACAAATGTTTTTCGATTTTATCATTTATTGTATCGCAAAAAAGGTAGCACATGTGCACTCACAATGTTGTTTTTGTTCATCATGTTTTTTATTCGCTAAGGTTAGCACATGCGTACTCACAAAATTTTTTTCGTTTCCCTCATGTTATTGTATTCGCTAAAGGGTTTGCACATGCGTACTCCAAATGTTGTTTCGATTTTATCATGTTATTGAAGCTAAGGTTAGCACATCGTACTCACAAAAGTTGTTTCGATTTCATCATTTATTGTTCGTAAGGTTCACATGCGTATCACAAATGTTGTTTCGATTTTAACAGTTAAAAGGGTAGCACATGCACATGGAAAAAAATTGCACGGTTTAAATTTACTTGCAAAAATGTTTTTTACAGGAAGATGGTGACAATTTTTTCAGTGCGCATGACCGAAGAGCAGACGACAGCTCGGCCTGCAATCAATACTAGCTTGGCTACCTGTGTAGGGGAGGTTGCAATCAATATTAGACGAGTCGCTGATTCTCACCGGCCAGTCATTCAGTCCTGCCGGTGTTAATGGTTTTAGGACAGCTAAGTCTGTAAATCATTTTGTTAAACTTATTTTTTTGTCTATTTTGGGTTTAAACCGATCATGTGTTTGTTTTTCAATGTTCTGTTTAATTGCAACAGTGTCTACCTGTCGTGAAGTAAACGTCTTTCTCCACTCCTTTTGAAGTTCAATTTTTTGTCGTCTATAATCCTCACCGTCAGCCATAAGCTTCTGAAATTCTTCGTCTGTAATGTTTTCATCCTGTAATGATTTGCTTATTCTTAATCTTAATGAACAAAGTTTTGCCGATGCTAGGGCAACAATAGCAGTGTGCTTTTGTAATTTAGGAGTTAATTTTTTTTAAAACAGCACTTACAATCATAGACACGGCGCCTAAACCCAACCCGAGACTCCCTAATGCTAAAGAGGCTGGCGCTCCAACCCCAGTAGCTAAAACAGCAACACTAGACCCAGCACTTACGCTAGCTACAGCTGAGGAGCCAGTAATTACATAAGAAAGAGTATTTAAAGCTTTAGCATATTTCTTTCTAGTAACCCTATACCTATCCAAGTCGCTTTCTATTTCCTTTTGAAGTTCAGTTATTTGCTTTAACCTAAACTGTTGAACCTCCATTTTTTAAAAAAAGATTATTTTTTAATTAATCTTATACATATCTTTTTATTAATCCTTCTGGCAATACTTCATTAACAGAGTAAAACGCAATAAAATCAACATATTTAATGAAAATAAAGTCGAGTACTGTTAGTTTGTCTTTGTCAACCATCACAGTAACCTTGTCAGATGATGCAAGGGTGTTTATTTCATCTCCGTTTTTAGTAATTGCAATACCGAGCTTAGAGGTGCATCCAAGTTTTCAGCCTTTATTTGTACACCTCTGATTAACGTATGTTCTGGCAAACTAGTATCGCCCTCCCTCGGAGTAACAAATAAGCGAAAAATCATCATTTGCCTCGGTAGTGCCTGTAGCGTTGGGGTAAATTCTAAGCCGACGGTGTCACCCCCACTTCAGCTAAGGACTTCTTTCTCTGTAGCATATATTCAGAACCCTGCTAGTTATTTCAGTCTGTTTTTCTGTTGTGTTCCTGGAACTAGGCTAACAAGAATGGGCCCTTCATTTAAAGCTTTTCTAAAGTTGTTTTCCTTATCAAAGTATACATTAGGGCTTCTCAGTTCAAACTTTAAATTCCAAGCAATTTCAGGAAGCAACGCCCAAGCATTCTCTCTTTTATGAAGTTTGTATTCATGTTTGCCAAAATCGTTTGCTCTAAAATTCTTATCTCTTCTAGGGTAGGATATTGCTGTCGTTTTTTTGTCTTCAATTTCTGTTCGTTTGTAAACCCCATCATCTGTGTACTCAAATCCATAAACATTTCCTGGCACTCCTATTAGATCAAACTCAGTTGTGTCTGCTAGGTCTTTTAGCTCTACTGCAGTGCATTTAGGAGCTAGTTGCGCTTTTAATTCTGGCCCCCGAGACATTTTTTTTTTATAATATAAAAAAATTAAAATAAACAAATTGTTATAAGCAATCAATAATAAACAATCTACAATAAACAAACGTATTGAACTGGGGGGTCAGTCTGTAAGCATAGCTTAGCGTGCTTAGATTTTTCTAACTTCTCTTTATTTTTTTGTAGCTCATCTTTGTCCCTTATTATATAATTTTCACTTAAACATTCTTCAAAACTATCTTTGTCCTTAGTGTAAATAATACAACCGATTTTAACTGCGATCTAAAGTCTTTTAAGACGGCATTGTATTTTTGAGTTAAGAGCCACACAGAAACTAAGGCGTGGCGGCCGCTAAAGGCTAGCTTTGACAGAGCTTTTCTTTTTTAACAATGTCTCGTTCAGCTGAACAGTCATCAATAATAAACAGGGTTTCAGTTCCCGCAAATAGTCTATAGTAATGTTCTAAACAGTCGCTCAGTTTGTCGCTAGGATCAACTAAAAATATATTCTCGTCTGTCCAAATAAACTTCCTTTCTTTGTAAGACTTGTTGTGCTTAATGGTTATGCAGAATATAACAATGTGTTCGTAATGAAACCTGTATATTGTTTGTAACAAATCAAGTACGAAGACAGTTTTCCCACACCCAGTAATCCCGCAGATAAGAGAACAGTGCGGATCTTTGGGCAAGAAACTTCAAGCTATCCATCTGTTTTTATTAGAATATTTCTTCTGCATTTTAAAAAGCCACGTCTTTTAGCCTGTTTTCTTCAATGTTTAACTGAGCATCACAAACCATAAAAACATGCATTTTTATTGGAGCGTTTCCGTCTGCTTTCTTGTGAATATTTATTTTTTATACCATCTTGCCCTACCCTTTCTCCACTTCCAAACAATCTGTTGTCAAATGTGGATCAAAAATCCAGCCACAGCCCATTTTTATTTTTAAAGTAGTTTTCGAGCTTACACATAAAGGCAAGTTTTTACATACAGAAAACGCGGGACCCCTGCCCCACGAACAATTTTCTTTTTCACAAAGGGGGTGAGGTAAAGTCCGCGACCCGAATACAACTGATCAACTTGCCTTTATTGCACACAACCTTCTCTTTTTTTGATTATAAAACGTTTTGATTCTCTCTAAAAGGGGAGTTTTTTTCTTCGGTAAACAAAAAAAAATTCCCTTTTTAAAAGATTCAAGACTGTTTAGATGTATGTTCCAAGAGGTCTCGCTTGTTTTATTTCTGTAAGGAGTGTAAAACTTTTCCTAAAATAACCTTTTTTACTTTTAACTGGGTTAAGATTGTTCTGGCCGTCCGGGGTTAGTAACAACATCAAACTCAAAGAAATGTCGCGACTTGTATTTAGCAAAGGGGCTTCAGACAGAAAAAGGGAAACCGTGGGTTTAAAATGTCAGATATAAGTAAGTTTTTTTTTAGTGCGCCTTGGTAAAATGGCATAGCTCTTTAAACAGCTCAAAAAGGGGGATCAGAATCGTTCCCAAATGTTTTCTGCTACCCCTCATTTTTAAAACATCATTCTTGCACCCCCGTTTTAAAGCCTGTGCTTGAGACCTTTTTGGGTTTTGATTCCCTGATAAATTTTCTTTTTTCTTTTTTTTTTTAGACCATAGATCAAATAGGGGGAAAAAATTCCCCGTTTAGTAAAAAAATTTTTTTCCTCCATTTTGACTACTTAGTTTAAACGATAGCCCGCCAAAATTAGCAAAAAATGCAAGGACTCCCATTAATTATCAATTTTTATTTTTTACGTGCCTCATTATAACTCTCCGCCAAATCGGAACTAACTTTAAAAATTTGTCAAGGGCCGATGTTGATGGAGTATTTACACTAATTACAGTCCCTTAACCTTTACGCCAGGGGGTTCCTTCCTTTTTTGTTGGATCAAGGGCCCCCAACCCCGTATGATTTTCATTTTTTAAAAAAACAAAAAAAATATAAATAAAAAATAGATAAAGGGGGGTGAGTTTGGGGTCACGATCGAGGGAGTCAGGCTTTCGAGACGCAACATTAATTTTAACTCTTTTATTTAAATTTAACACCCGATCAACCCTAAAAAATGAGCTAATTTGCCGGCACCGTTGCCTACCTCCACACGATTTTGGGTTATTTTTTCATACATAACCCCCGTAAAAAGGGGAAAAATGGAACTCGAACTGTGAAATTTGGGGGCGGAATGGCGGAACTGGGGAAAAGAAAAAACGCAAAACAGAACCAACACTATTCCAGCTCGTCTGAACTTCAGTGACAAAGAATATCGAAATCAAGTAAGTGCCCACCCCAAAAACAGAAAAAACCCCTAGCCCCCGACCCCACACCATTAAAGGAAAACGTCTCGGTTTATTTCCCATCGAGAGATCATGGGGGAAAAGGGGCAACGCCCAACACACTTCAGCAGCTCCACGTTGTTTCTCCCTGACTTGTCTCCAAAAAACAGCAACGGCCTGGCCTAAGCGAGTTTACCAAAAAACAGGATGATCAAGTTGTGTGCTAATGGAGCAGAAATCTCAAAATTGACACAAATGGTGACGAGTTGAAGGAAACCCCTTTTCACGGTGCAGGCGACAACGACAGACGAAGAAAGAGGGGCTGATGCGGGGAAAGAGGGACCACTAAAAAAGCAAATCCCGAATAAAGCATCGAGGGAACTTGTGACAGTCTGCAAAAGCCCTGTCCGCATATGTACGCAGAAATAACTGGTATATAGGGCATCAAGAAGAGCAGACGTCCGAACAAGAAACACCCGCCCATCGAGGAGAAAGTGTTTGTTTTTTTTCAACGACAAACCGAAAACCCCCGGAAAAAGGCGATTTTTTAGCAGTACATCGGGGGGACAAGCAGGCCGTGGGCTACGATTCTAGCTCTCGGGGATGGGCCTATGGACGGGGCATCTTTGTCAGGTCGTGTCGGGGCGCTTTCGGGACAGTGGTTTGTACGCTCGACGAAATCTAAAGGGCACGAGGATACTTTAGTCAGGACAAACCCCCCAAGCCTACACATTGTTGTTTTTCAGTACAGAAAGAAAACCCCTTTCTGTCAAAAAGCCTGGTCAAAAAAGGGGAAACTTTTTTGTGAAGACATTTTAGGGAAGATGGGAGGGGAAAGCCTAGCCGAGCTGAGAAAAATGGTTGATGTATGATGATGTGTTGCCTTTACAGAAGGGCAGAAGTTTTTTTTTTTCCTTCGTGGTGTTAAAAATTTCGTTTAATAACCTTCCCCCAAGAGGGATTTTGGATTTTCCCCCTTATTCCAAAATTTTAAAATTTTTACCCCTTTTCAGCTATTTCATTGGTCAATGTTTTGGGGGTCAAAAGGAAAATTCAACACCCCGTGTGATAAAGGGGAGAGAACCATGGTCTTTCGTTTTTGAATTTTTTTTCCCTTGCTACAAAGGCGATCGTTGTTTTTTTGATAACAAAAAACTACCCGGCTGTGAAGATCTCTTGTCTTTTGGGGTCTTACGTCGGAAGCCGGGGGGTTTTTGTTTTTGTCACGTGATAGATGTTCATAGGGCCGCTAACGGTTTTAGCTATACACTGGGGGAAAGGCCTGTATATTTTTTCTTTTTATTCTTTTTGCACTGGTTAGCAAATATGCTTTTTTTTAAAGCCAGTTGATGTGGAGTGCGGCAAGGGCCACAAAAAACCTTTTTTTTATTTAAATTCTACATGTTGTGTCCTTCTTTTTTTGTTGTCGTTTTTGTTTGATACAGCAAACTTACTTTGGGTTGTATGGGATAGAGTGTGAACTGAATTAGGTCGGGTTTGGGTTTTTTCAAATTGTCCTTGTGAACTATTTTCCAGAAGACGGGGTTATCTTTAATTGGTGGTTTTTCTGGATTGAGTGAGGCTGTTGTTCTTTTTAAGTATGTGGAGACAGAAACGAAAATGTGCTTAATTCATTTGATTTTCTATATTTTTTAATAAAATGTTTTGTACCTGTTTATACCACTCCTTCTTCTCTTTCAAACTTCCCAAATGGGGGGTATAACCCTTTAAAATTGCTCTTTAACTGTAACGGCTTAAACAATTTCCAATAAGAGGTATTATTTGATTTCCTTGGGACAAAGAACCAAACATAATGTCTTTAAGAGACACATTTGAAACGAGTCAGAAAACTTCATAAAGCAATTTGGGTTATAATGTCTGGCTCTGGGGTTTCTGAACAAAAAAAAGGGGGGGTTGCCATTCTTTTTAGCAAAAATTTTTGAATAAAATTGTTAGAGTCATTAGAGACCTCTGGTTGTTATATTGTAATGAGGGAAATTCTAAAAAAAAATTTACCTTAGTAAACCAAATTGGGCCAAGTAATAACGAAAACCCCTAATTTTTTGATGGTGTCGAACAATTTGAGCGCTTTGCCAATGAACAGTATTATCACGGGGACGGGAATTGTGCCCGGGACATGAAAAATAGTTTGTCGAAATTTTGCAAGGGGAATAATCGCCTGGGACCGGAAAAAATTTTTGAAGAGGGGAAAATTCAATCCTTTGAGTTTTTAAAAATGTATCCAAAAAAAGATCATATATTTGGGCGAAATTTAATTCATTTAAACAAGGAAGATTTGATTATTTTCTAATTACGGGAAAATTTTTGGTCAAAAAAAAACATTTTTACAAACCCGGGATACAGACAATCATTTTTTAGCACTATATTTAAAAAAAAAAAAAGAGCAGCTTAAACGTGATAGGCCTTTCGGAAATTTAAAATAATTTCTTAAAGTAAAAAATACGGGAAAAAAAAGAATCATCAATGAGGTAAAAAACGGTATGCACTTTTACCTTAAAATTTTTAACAACATTGAAAATTTTCCTAACGAAAATTTTTCCTTTAGATCAATGATCAACTTTTTTTTAAAACCCTGTTTAAAAATTGGGGGGGAAAACAATATTTAAGCACTTAAAAAAAAAAAAAAGGAAACCCAGCAAAAACTAAACCCTTTGAAAAAAAATAAGTAATTTTGAACGGTTTGCATGGGAAGAATTCCATTTTTAAAGAAAACTTAAAAACACATTTAAGGGAAAATTAGGGATCACAGGATTAAAAGTAGGCAATGCTTCGAGGGTTCGCGGATCCATCAGGGTGAAAATTATAAATATTTTTTAATCTTAAAAACCCGAACTACCTAGACAAGTCAACCCTTTTCGAAAAGGGAAAAAGGAACAATAATTTTAGTCAAAAAATGTCTTAAGAAACAAAATGCTTCTATGAAAATTTTTATTGCTTTTTAAAAGGTAAACGATTTAAAATTACTGATGAACTCCCTGATGCACCAGTTCATAATAGGGGAGTGAAACTATCGAAGGGGTTAATAACATTCAGGGAAACGCTTGTTTGAAAAATATAAAAATTTTAAAAGCCAGGACCGATGGCTTTTTCTGTTGATTTTTTAAGTTTTTTTTTTATTAATGGCTCTTTCCCTTTTGCGTTCTACAACGAAGTTTTGGCAAAGGTCAAATGTCAATAACCCGCGGCAAGGGAAATATAATATGTATCCCAAAGAAGGGGAAAACCAAAAAAATTTATTAAAAACTGGCGCCCCATTTCCTTTTGAATTACTACAAATCGCTTCAAAATTGTATCGCTAACCTCTCAAAGAGTTTACCAAATGTTTCTAAGCCAAAAAGGGTTTTTTAAAGGGCCGTTTTATTGGCAAAATACAGGTTTTTCCCGGGATCATTTTGTACACTGAAAAAAAAAAATTCCGGCATGTTTTTATTAGTAATTTTGAAAGGCGTTTGACAGTGTGTCTTGGTCCTTTTTATAAAATGCTTACTTTTTTTAAATTTTGGGCCCCGACTTATTAAATGGTAATGATTTTATAAACCCAAAATTTTTACCTGTACTCGGCAATGGCCAAAACCTCCTTTGTTTTTAATAGAAGAGGAGCAACAGGGGATCCGCCTCACCTTATTGATTTAAACTGTGCGGAAATTTGTCTCTCATGATCCCTGTAATGGGAACATTAAAGGAATTAAAATTAAAAAAAAAGTAAACTTTTATCCCAATTTGCGATGACACAAAATTGGGGCCTTGATGGGTAGAAAATATTTTTTGAAGCAGTACTACCCCCACAAGATTTGCACTATTTCTGGTCTAAAAATAAATTTTTACAAAACCCAAGTTTTTTGGGTAGGTAGGAAAAAGATTTTGGGATGCAATATAGCGTGATAAAATTTTGTTTGGGACCCAGGCACTTTTAAGGTTTTAAAGGGATTACTTTTTTCCCCCAAAACTGACACATGTCAAATAAAATACGAGGGCAAACTTTTTTCAATCAAAGCGTCTTACGTCTTTAAAAAAAAAAGATTACCCGTTGGAAAAAAACTGTTATTAAAAAAACCCTTTTGTTTTCAAAAATTTTCTTTTTATTAAATTTAATTTCCTACCCACCAAATATTTTTTGAAATCTTTGAAAAAGAACGTACAGTTTTTTTGGAATGGCAAACAAGGGAAAATCAAAAAGGGCTGTGGTTGAAAAAAATCTTTTAAGGGGATTGAAGATGCTGATGTTTGGAAAAGTTTTGTTTCTAGAAGAACTTGGTTAAGGAGACTGAACTTGATTCTATGGAAGGATTTTCCCTTATATTTTTCCTAGTTTGGCATTTAAAAAATTTTGGAGCCGAATAGCTAATATTTATTGAAAAGTTGGAAACCCTTCTGGGAAAGGGTGTTGTAAAACATTACAAAAAACATGTACAAAATTTTTATCTTCGTGCAAATTCATGCTGAATTTCATTACAACATTAATATTAACGGGGGCGAAGGGTTTTGGGTGCAAAGGGGGGGACAGACATTTTTTTGTAAAAAATAATTAATGTAAAGGTCATTTAGACATATAACCAATTTTCTGCTTAAGTACCCCGTTTAGGACCCTTTTAAATTGTCGAAGGATTGTCAAAGCCACCCCAACATATTGCAAAAGTTAAAAGAGTTATAACAACAGATACAAAACTTTAGATCAACAGGTCCTTTTTTTATAAGGGAATAAACATTGCAGACCATTTTAAATGGAAAGAGCTATTTCCCAAAAGCATCAAAAAATGGAACAACTTGTTTTAAACTCTGACTGGAAGCAATTTTTTTACATTATTTTAAAATCCAAGAGTACAGCCAAAGGTTTCAAAAACCCAAATATTAATAACTACTCCCCACTCAGAGATATTTGTTCAGGATTTTTAATTTCCGTTCCCTATTGCAACTTTTTAATAGGGAGCAATGCATTTCACACAGTTTAGATTGTGCTATTGTCAAAAGATTTTGGCCGGGGTTTTGAACATTTGCTTAAAAAAAATCCCCATTTGATTATTTAATTGATAAAGAATTTGTTTTTTTTCGGGGTAAAACAAAAATTCAACAGATAAGCCCCTAGATTTTACTGCTTCTGGCTAAATTTTATAATACAAAAAAATTTCAAATATACCCCCAAAAGTCCTTCTTTATAAAATTTCTTAGAAACAGATTGGAATCAGAAAAAAAGTATCTTTTTTTGAACAACACATAAAGAATTAAAAAAGTGGCTGCCTTATTCCCACTTTTTTCTTGATGTTTGAAATACGTTTTTTTTTTATTTAAAAAAACTGGATAGAGCCCTATCGCTGTCAAAGAATTTTATTTTTTACTCTTTTCAAAATTTTTTTTTATTTTTCTGTTAGGTTATTATCAACATGCAATTTTTCAAAATTATACATTTTTCAGTACTTAGTCGATTCCCATCAAATTATACAAACGTTGGGCATGCCGGAAAAAAGACAAAAAAGAAAAAGGAATTTAGAAACCCACCTTAGCCCTTCCGAAGAGGTCCCAAATCAACTGTTTTATCCACTAACTTACTACACAAAAACTATACTATGTATAGATCAACTTCAACCGATACTACGATAAGAATAGTATTTATAATATGCTGTACATCTATGATAATCGACAAAAACTCTCTCCTTACCTTTACCTGTGGTGTGTGTGTGTGTGTGTGTGTGTGTGGTGTGTGTTGTTGTGTGTGTGTGTTGTGTGTGTGTGTTGTGTGTGGTTTTTGTGTTGTGGGGTGTGGTCCTTTCGCCTCGGGGTTGTAGTCGTGCTTTGTAATGTTTGGGATGTTATTTGCATTTTTTATAGTGTATTAATGATTGTATATATTGTTATTTTATCAGTGTTGATGTATGTCATAATAAATGTGTATTTATGTTCAAAGTATGGTATGTGGTGTGTGTGTGGTGTTATTACATTTTGTGGGTGCATGTTATTTTCTCAAAATTTTAATACCATATTTCGTTTGTCACATTGTTCTTGGTTTTTTCGTTTGTTTTTTAACTGAAAATGAAAAACAACCCCCTTGTAACTACTACTTTTTTCTCTTTTTTCCCCCCACCATTCAAACTGAGTAAAACACAAAGAAAATTTCCAGATTTTAAAAAATTTTATATTTACTATTCATAATTCATTTTTTTGTTTATAAAACATCCTTACACGACAGTACTGGGCATGCTTATTCAAATTGTTTGTTTAAAACCATGTCGAAGGATGATGCGTGAAGAAGGGAAGAAAGTGAAGGAACTGTAGATGGAGGGGGTGAGAGGAGGAATAAAACATTTAAAAAAAAAAAAAATATGGATGAAATTTTTACCCCCTTGATCCATTGAAGAAGAAATGAAGATGGAGAACTGGGCCTTTTATTTTAAGAAGAGCTTGAAAGGGGGGGTTCTTTACCCCTAGCCCAAAGTCAAGAACTATTCGAGAAAAAATTCAAACATTTTATAGAAGCTAGGGCGAAGGGTACCCGGGGTGCTTTTCCTAAGATTTTTGGAAAAAGGCGGGGATTTGTAATAAGAACTGGTGCGGAGACCGCGAAGGGTTTTTCAAAGCAAAACCCCAAAAAAGTTTTTAAAAAAAGCACAATTAGGGGAAAACTCCCTATTCTAAGGCAGAAAAAATTAAAACCTTTTAGGCTTAGACCCGCAACCCTTGTCTTTACAGAACGGGGAAGAGTTCCAAAAAAATCTAAAATACAAAACATACCTCTTCAAAATTTTTTGTCAACAACAAAGACGCAAATTAAAAAAACAGTGAAACAAATTGAAGGCAAAGAACAATAGCAGAAATTGAGACATTTTAATGGGAGACGCTTAAAAAAAATGATTATTTCCATTGCCTATGCGTGAAATCTTGGGGCTTAAAAGTTCCTTTCGGACAATAAGGGGGGAACTAACAAACAATTTTGCAAAACTTGGGATTGGATAGGAATAGAAAAGAAAAAAATAAACCGCCGATGCAGACATAAAATTTAGGGGGAGAAGAAAAGGCAGAAACAGCAGAAAATAAAGGGTTTAATCACAAAAGGGGGGCCAGGTTTGAAGTGTTCTACAACAGACGCGAAAACATCACAAACAAGCAGAAATTTAAAAAACTATAAAAAAGAATACTTTATAAAACACTACACTACTGAAAGAAAAAAGGGGCTCTGTTCAGGGGGAACAGGGGATTACAATAGTTAGTATATTAACGGCTGTTGGGTTTGCTATCTCTACACTCGTTTATGCTTTAACCGGCAGCGCGCCAACAGGGCCAGTAGCGCCTCCAACGCCTCAGCCTGGTAAAAGTTGGATTAGAAAACAATTGCATCATCTAGCAAACTTATTAAAGAAGTTAGCTGCCAAAGCGCTTGATGCTCTGCCTGGCATAATAGGTAGTGTTGTTAGTTGGGTTTTGTCTACTATAGGTAAGGTAGCTGGTTATATGGCTGATCATCTGTGGACGTTAGGAGTGCTAGCTGCTGGATTAATTTTAGTGAAATAAAGTATGGCTAATCCAGTAAAAGTTAAAAACAGAACGAGGGCTGTCTTTTCGCTAGTGTGACTGTCAGTGTGAGGTAGATCAACAGGTGGAGTGCTTTCTGGGCTGCTTTCTGGCTGTGGGGCGCTTATAACTGGATCGCTTTCTTCAGAGCTAGGTACTTTCTTTAAAATGGATGGAGCGGGTCTTGTGTTTAAGCCTTGATTGTGCCCTAAGTTTTGGTCGTCTCCAGCTATAAGGATTTCATTGTTATAATTCTGTATCATGCCAATCTGCAGTTTAAGGTCGGAGGGTAGCATGTATAATCCATGACCTACAACAAAGTCAACCTTTGACCTAGCATGTGCAAGAACGTCTTGATACCTTTGTATGCTGGCAGGCAAATCAACAGCCGAGTTAATAGCATCTTCTAAATTAGCTAGAAATTGTTTTCTGGCGTCAAATCCTGTAGATTGATCCACTATGCTAGACTTAGTCTGTGCTTGCGCTCCTAATAGACACCAAACGTATGTCCTTATGGAGTCATTGAGTCTTTGCACTCCTGGCATTGTTAAGCCTTCACCTTTATCTAAGATAAATGTTGCCCAGGCATTGGGATGTTTTTGTTCAATTGACCCTAATCGAACTTATTTGTTTGGTTGAAAAGAGGTGTGGCCAGGCCAGTAGTCGTAATTATATTCTCTTTTTGTACCCCACAAATACAATGTGCCTAACCCATAATTGCGGTCTAACTTTTGTCTAAAGTCAGTTGAAGGATTAACGTTAAATTCATTGCAAATTCTTTCATATGCATTATTGTCCATTGGGCTTTTAAATGGATTAAACGCGTTGTCGCTTGGAAGGGGCACTTGTAGTTCAGTTAGTATTCGTCTGTACTGGTAATAAACATGAAAGTTATATACTGACCTTACTAAAAGATTGGGATGGTTTAAATGGTTTGCATATGAAACACCGCAGCCAGTAGTTGCGCAGTAAATAGCAAAATTTAACTGATTGTGGTAAAACATCATAGGGCGAGATGACCATGCTGATGGCACTCTATCATTATTTATTGGAGGATTTAAATATTTAGTTAGTGGGTTTACAAGTCTGACTTGGAAGCCGTATGATTCGTCTACTGCAATGGTTAAATTGCTGAAGTCCAAAGATTTGGGGTTATAAAACGCTCCTACATTGTAAGTGGCACTTTCGTTATATTTAAAAGGTTCCATTTTTTAAATAGTTTTAAAAATAGTTATAAAAAAGATGTACATCTATATAACCAAGCAAAACGAGCGTGTGTTCTTGACGTACCCAACTGACAATTGGCGCGGGAGTTGTAGAATTGCCCTTAAAGAAATTGGCTTTAAAGTTAAGTGGTTTAACATATCTGAAGGGGCTCAAAATAACTGGATTAATATTAGTAACGAGGCAGGCAATCAAATAAGCCATATAACAATGCCAGAAAGTTATCACAACTTTTGTTCTTTAAAAGAAGTACTTAACGAATTTGACATATTGCTAACAATCAACGAGGCAAACCTCAGAATTACTATGAATTTTCCACTAGAAGAAAGACGGGTCTACACCCTCTCCAGAGGACTTGCAAGAATTTTAGGCTTTCACAGCGATGGTAGAGATTATAGATTTAGCACAAGAGAAGATGTTTATCAATTTAAAGGTAATAAACCTTCTGATTTTCTCATAAATCCAATGTTGTATGTCCATTTACAACAGTTAAAAACAGATGTTAGTTTGTTTGACGGCTATCCGTCTACAGTACTAAAGGTTTTACCACCAACTAGGGCGGGGTTTTGCGATTATCAGTTATATGAGTTTGTCGGAAACAGTCAATTTAAAGAATTAATTAATGGACCTATCAATTCATTGGATGTAAAAATAACTAATCAAGATGGAGAGCTGGTTGTTTGATCTGATTTAGTAATGGAGTTGGAAGTAGCAGAGCGTACTGTAAGCCCTTAATTTTTATGTCCCCGGAGAGAATGTAAATATGTTTGTTCACGATCACCAAATCTTATCTAGCACGTAAGGCCCCCGTTTTAATGTACTAATTACGTCAATTTTAGAGGTTTTGAGGTGTTAATTTTATTTGTGAAAAGGTGTTAAATTTGACCAAAACTAATATGAGATGGACATGATGTGTATGTGAAAAGGGGGGTTTTCGTGCAAAATAACATGGGTGAGCTTGAACGAACATATTTACATTCTCTATGCA
>JAFLJL010018272.1:0-22500 GCA_018398815.1 Conus ventricosus
GATCTAACATACGCAGGACACCACCTACTAAGCCCCCTACTGACGACAATGATTGCTGAGTCGCGAGCCCCCTACTGACAACAATCATTGCTGAGTCACGGAGCCCCCTACTGACGACAATCATTGCTGAGTCGCGGAGCCCCCTACTGACGACAATCATTGCTGATGGCAGAGCCCCCTACTGACGACAATCATTGCTGAGTGGCAGAGCCCCAACTGACGACAATCATTGCTGAGTGCGGAGCCCCCTACTGACGACAATCATTGCTGAGTGGCGGAGCCCCCTACTGACGACAATCATTGCTGAGTGGCGAGCCCCCTACTGACGACAATCATTGCTGAGTCGCGGAGCCCCCTACTGACGACAATGATTGCTGATGGCGGAGCCCCCTACTGACGACAATCATTGCTGAGTCGCGGAGCCCCCTACTGACGACAATCATTGCTGAGTCGCGGAGCCCCCTACTGACGACAATCATTGCTGAGTCGCGGAGCCCCCTACTGACAACAATCATTGCTGAGTCACGAGCCCCCTACTGACGACAATCATTGCTGAGTGGCAGAGCCCCCTACTGACGACAATCATTGCTGAGTGGCAGAGCCCCCTACTGACGACAATCATTGCTGAGTGGCAGAGCCCCCTACTGACGACAATCATTGCTGATGCGGAGCCCCCTACTGACGACAATCATTGCTGAGTCGCGGAGCCCCCTACTGACGACAATCATTGCTGAGTGGCGAAGCCGCGTGAGTGAGCTTCCTCCTCCTGTGGGCGACACTATGTCCGTCTGATGTCAGTCCCCATGGCAGCGCCAGTACCGACGACAGTCCCCATGGCAGCGCCAGTACCGACGACAGTCCCCATGGCAGCGCCAGTACCGACGACAGTCCCCATGGCAGCGCCAATACCGACGACAGTCCCCATGGCAGCGCCAGTACCGACGACAGTCCCCATGGCAGCGCCAATACCGACGACAGTCCCCATGGCAGCGCTAGTACCGACGACAGTCCCCATGGCAGCGCCAGTACCGACGACAGTCCCCATGGCAGCGCCAATACCGACGACAGTCCCCATGGCAGCGCCAGTACCGACGACAGTCCCCATGGCAGCGCCAGTACCGACGACAGTCCCCATGGCAGCGCCAGTACCGACGACAGTCCCCATGGCAGCGCCAATACCGACGACAGTCCCCATGGCAGCGCCAGTACCGACGACAGTCCCCATGGCAGCGCCAATACCGACGACAGTCCCCATGGCAGCGCCAGTACCGACGACAGTCCCCATGGCAGCGCCAGTACCGACGACAGTCCCCATGGCAGCGCCATACCGACGACAGTCCCCATGGCAGCGCCAGTACCGACGACAGTCCCCATGGCAGCGCCAATACCGACGACAGTCCCCATGGCAGCGCCAGTACCGACGACAGTCCCCATGGCAGCGCCAGTACCGACGACAGTCCCCATGGCAGCGCCAGTACCGACGACAGTCCCCATGGCAGCGCCAGTACCGACGACAGTCCCCATGGCAGCGCCAGTACCGACGACAGTCCCCATGGCAGCGCCACTACTGACGACAGTCCCCATGGCAGCGCCAGTACCGACGACAGTCCCCATGGCAGCGCCAATACCGACGACAGTCCCCCATGGCAGCGCCAGTACCGACGACAGTCCCCATGGCAGCGCCAGTACCGACGACAGTCCCCATGGCAGCGCCAGTACCGACGACAGTCCCCATGGCAGCGCCAGTACCGACGACAGTCCCCATGGCAGCGCCAATACCGACGACAGTCCCCATGGCAGCGCCAGTACCGACGACAGTCCCCATGGCAGCGCCAATACCGACGACAGTCCCCATGGCAGCGCCAATAACCGACGACAGTCCCATGGCAGCGCCAGTACCGACGACAGTCCCCATGGCAGCGCCAGTACCGACGACAGTCCACATGGCAGCGCCAGTACCGACGACAGTCCCCATGGCAGCGCCAGTACCGACGACAGTCCCCATGGCAGCGCCAGTACCGACGACAGTCCCCATGGCAGCGCCAATACTGACGACAGTCCCCATGGCAGCGCCAATACCGACGACAGTCCCCATGGCAGCGCCAATACCGACGACCTTGACCCGACTCACCAAGGGCATGCATGAGGACAAGAAATCGACACCGGATCACCATGACAGCCGGGCATGAAGGACCTCCTAATTTGATACTGTCTATGATGCTATCGAGTTCCGGGGTCACCATGACAGCCGGCATGAAGGACCACCTAATTTGATACTGTCTATGATGCTATCGAGTTCCGTGCTGGACTGAGACTACATTGCAAGCTGTACTGTACGCATTCTTATACAAATCCTAGTGTCCACCAAGCCCGAGAATTACAGACGCCTGCTGTGTTGGTCAGAAATCTGAGAAATACTCGTAGAGACGTGTCCATCAAGTGGATGAGACTGGACTGTGTGGGTCTGGTTTGCCGAATTGAGCCCACAGCAATCTCCACACTGGGCAGGGACTGTGTGGTTCTGGTGTGCCTGATGGAGCCCATAGCATTCTCCACACTGGGCAGGAGTCTGTCGGGGCTGACAATTCCCCACAAGTAAATGGCTCTGACAGGAATTGAACCCACGACCTCCCGACCTGGAAATCGCAACGCTAACCCACTGCCCCTACGGGATCGATACGATTTCTTTTATCGACATCAGGGCGTTCAAAGAACCATTTACGGCGACACATAGACACAGTTACATGGTAACGGTGACACGTAGACACGGTAACATGTAGACACGGTCACATTCACAACTGACCAGGTCAAAATTCACCACTTCAGTTCCTTTGCCCAAAGTTTTCCATAATGCATCCACTGTTGGATAAATCATCCGTTGTTAGACAATCGCCCGATTATTTTTCCATAAATCGTACCTGATTTGGATGATTTCTCAGGTCCTGAACAAACGTCCATGTCTGGTGCCAGTTTTGGTTGAATTTCCTACAGTCAGACTGAGGACACAAACACACACACAATCAACGGAGAGAGCAACAAACACACACACCAATCAACATAATATTCTTCACACACCAATCAACATATTCTACAGTCAGCAGGAGAGGCAACAAACACACACACCAATCAACATATTCTACAGTCAGCAGGAGAGGCAACAAACACACACACCAATCAACATGGCAGGAGAGGCAACAAACACACACACCAATCAACATATTCTTCTGAATGCTAAACCAGATCGAAGCTTCCTCTCCCACAGGCCATGATGTCCAACACCACCCCCATCACGGGATTAAAGATGAAAGACGGGTACAAAAAAAACAAAACAAAAAAACATCGCACTCAACGCCCTTAAATTACAACCCTCCTCCTTCCTCCAAATTTAAATTTCAAATCAAACGTGCCAGGGAGGAGGGGGAGATGGAGAGAAAGGTGGAGGGGGGGGGGGGGTTGGAGGGATAAAGAAAGAAAAGAATCGCGAAATGACGACGCTAACGAGCGAGGGAGAGAGAACAAGGCAGACAAGTTGCTGGGTCCCCAAACTCCGCGCCACTCTTTAACGATCTCCGGTGTTTCTTCCATAACACTAAAAAAACGCACCGCCACACGTGGAATAAAACCACAGGCAGTCGCCGGCCCCGCTGGCCCCATGCCGACATTAAGCACCCATTCCCGGGGGATTTTCATGAATTTCCCTCCCTCCCCTCCCTCTCCTCCCTTCCTCCCTCCCTCTGCTCCTCTCTCCCTAGGGGGTTTAGGGTTTGGGGGGGTAGTACTTCAAACTGTCAAGCCTAGTTTCGAACAATGACCCGTTGACACGATAAAACGAGTGTTAAACCGCTGGGCCATTTGCCTTCCATTTGCTTGCGGCTACAACAGCTGTCACAGTTTAA
Source organism: Conus ventricosus (assembly GCA_018398815.1). Taxonomy (NCBI): domain Eukaryota; kingdom Metazoa; phylum Mollusca; class Gastropoda; order Neogastropoda; family Conidae; genus Conus; species Conus ventricosus. The sequence continues at coordinate 3,897 of JAFLJL010018272.1, forward strand.
AAAACAAACTGTGAGAAAGGTGTTAGTGAGTTTGGAGTCATGGCGCCAAACCGTAAAAAAAAAAAAAAAACCACGATGATAACTGTGATGGTCATCCCCATTATCGTAATCGCCGTCATCATTTGTCGAAGTCGTTTACATTTTCAAACGTTTAGCGAATGAGAGGAGTGGTGTGTGTGTGTGTGTGTGTGTGTGTGGTGTTGTGGTGTGGGTGGGGGGTGTGGTGTGTGTGTGTGTGTGGTGTGTGTGTGTGTTTGTGTGTGTGTGTGTGTGTGTGCGTGCGTACAGAAGACGGTGTGAATGTGTGTCTGTGTTTGTGTCTGTGGTTATTCTTAATATTTTCGTTTTTCGAGTCCCCCCCCCCCCCCCCCCCCCCCCCCCCCCAACTCTGCAACATACTTATCTACTTTTTTTTTAATCTTCTTTTTGTGTTGCTCCCCTTCTGTCTTGTTTGGCGTGTTGCTGACAGTCTGAGGCCGTCGGTGACCGTGCCGTTGTTTGGCGTGTTGCTGACAGTCTGAGGCCGTCAGTGGACCGTGCCGTTGTTTGGCGTGTTGCTGACAGTCTGAGGCCTCAGGGACCGTGCCGTTGTTTGGCGTGTTGCTGACAGTCTGAGGCCTCAGTGGACCGTGATGTTTTTGGCGTGTTGCTGACAGTCTGAGGCCTCAGTGGACCGTGATGTTGTTTGGCGTGTTGCTGACAGTCTGAGGCCTCAGTGGACCGTGATGTTGTTTGGCGTGTTGCTGACAGTCTCAGGCCGTCGGTGGACCGTGCCGTTGTGTCCAGTGGGCGAATGGTCATTAGCATATACCACGGGTCCTGACCACACTCCCCAAGGAGTCGAAACTGGAGTCCAGCCAGGGCGGAACAAAGCAGTCCTGACCGTGAGAATGTGTAGACTGTATGTGCTGCCACTGAAGCATTTAGTAGAGTTTCTTCCTTTCTTTCTTTCTTCCTTCTTTCTTTCTGTCTGTATTTTTCTTTGTCTCTTTCTTTCTTTCTTTCTTTCTTTTTTTGGTCTGTTTTTTTTTTTTCTTTTATTGCCGCCATTCGATTTTCCCATTACTTTTAGCCAAAACCGTGGTCATGTTTTTTTAATGACTAGTAATCCTCTATCTATGACTCTCTGTCTCTCTGTCTCTGTCTCTGTCTCTCTCTCTCTCTCTCTCCTCTCTCTCCTCTCTCTCTCCTCTCTCTCTCTCTCTCTCTCTCGCTCGCTCGCTCTCTCTCTCTCTCTCCTCTCTCTCTCTCTCTCTCTCTTCTCCTCTTTCCCGCTCGCTCTCTCTCTCTCCTCCCTCGCTCTCTCTCTCTCTCTCTCTCCTCTCTCTCTCTCTCTCTCTCACTCTCTCTCTCTTCCTCTCTCTCTCTCTCACTCTCTGTCGCCCTCCTTCCCCTCCCCTCTCTCTCTCCCCTCCTCCTCCTCCCCTCCTCATCATCACTGACTGCTATAGCATCCACAGTGAAAAAATTCAGGTTCTCATGGTGACACTATAGCATCCACAGGAACACTGTCAGGTTCTCATGGTGACTGCTATAGCATCCACAGTGTACAATGTCAGGTTCTCATGGTGACTGCTATAGCATCCACAGGGAACAATGTCAGGTTCTCATGGTGACTGCTATAGCTTTCCACAGGGAACAATGTCAGGTTCTCATGGTGACTGCTATAGCATCCACAGGGAAAAACTGTCAGGTTCTCATGGTGACTGCTATAGCATCCACAGTGAACAATGTCAGGTTTCTAGGTGACTGCTATAGCATCCACAGGGAACAATGTCAGGTTCTATGGTGACTGCTATAGCATCCACAGTGAACAATGTCAGGTTTCATGGTGACTGCTATAGCATCCACAGGGAACAATGTCAGGTTCTCATGGTGACTACTATAGCATCCACAGGGAACAATGTCGGGTTTTCTCATGGTGATGCTATAGCATCCACAGGAACACTGTCAGGTTCTCATGGTGACTGCTATAGCATCCACAGTGAACAATGTCAGGTTCTCATGGTGACTGCTATAGCATCCACAGGGAACAATGTCAGGTTCTCATGGTGACTGCTATAGCATCCACAGGGAACAATGTCAGGTTCTCATGGTGACTGCTATAGCATCCAAAGTGAACAATGTCAGGTTCTCATGGGACTGCTATAGCATCCACAGGGAACACTGTCAGGTTCTCATGGTGACTGCTATAGAAATTCCACAGGGCACAATGTCAGGTTCTCATGGTGACTGCTATAGCATCCACAGGGAACAATGTCAGGTTCTCATGGTGACTGCTATAGCATCCACAGGGAACAGCCAATGTCAGGTTCTCATGGTGACTGCTATAGCATCCACAGGGAACAATGTCAGGTTCTCATGGTGACTGCTATAGCATCCACAGGGAACAATGTCAGGTTCTCATGGTGACTGCTATAGCATCCACAGGGAACAATGTCAGGTTCTCATGGTGACTGCTATAGCATCCACAGGGAACAATGTCAGGTTCTCATGCTGACTGCTATAGAAATCCACGGGGAACAATGTCAGTTTCTCATGGTGACTGCTATAGCATCCACAGGGAACAATGTCAGGTTCTCATGGTGACTGCTATAGCATCCACAGGAAACAGCAAATGTCAGGTTCTCATGGTGACTGCTATAGCATCCACAGTGAACAAATGTCAGGTTTTCATGGTGACTGCTATAGCATCCACAGGGAACAATGTCAGGTTCTCATGGTGACTGCTATAGCATCCACAGTGAACAATGTCAGGTTCTCATGGTGACTGCTATAGCATCCACAGGGAACACTGTCGATTCTCATGGTGACTGCTATAGCATCCACAGTGGAACAATGTCAGGTTCTCATGGTGACTGCTATAGCATCCACAGGAACAATGTCAGGTTCTCATGGTGACTGCTATAGCATCCTCAGTGAACAATGTCAGTTCTCATGGTGACTGCTATAGCATCCACAGGGAACAACTGTCAGGTTCTCATGGTGACTGCTATAGCATCCACAGGGAACAATGTCAGGTTCTCATGGTGACTGCTATAGCATCCACAGGGAACAATGTCAGGTTCTCATGGTGACTGCTATAGCATCCACAGTGAACAATGTCGGTTCTCATGGTGACTGCTATAGCATCCACAGGGGAAAAATTTGTCAGGTTCTCATGGTGACTGCTATAGTATCCACGGGGAACACTGGTCAGGTTCTCATGGTGACTGCTATAGCATCCACAGGGAACAATGTCAGGTTCTCATGGTGACTGCTATAGCATCCACAGTGAACAATGTCAGGTTCTCATGGTAACTACTATAGCATCCACAGGAACAATGTCAGGTTCTCATGGTGACTGCTATAGCATCCACAGGAACACTGTCAGGTTCTCAGGGTGACTGCTATAGCATCCACAGGGAACAATGTCAGGTTCTCATGGTGACTGCTAAAAGCTCCACAGTGAACAATGTCAGGTTCTCATGGTGACTGCTATAGCATCCACAGGGAACAATGTCAGGTTCTCATGGTGACTGCTATAGCACACAGGGAACAATGTCAGGTTCTCATGGTGACTGCTATAGCATCCACAGTGAACAATGTCAGGTTCTCATGGTGACTGCTATAGCATCCACAGGGAACAATGTCAGGTTCTCATGGTGACTGCTATAGCATCCACAGTGAACAATGTCAGGTTCTCAAGGTGACTGCTATAGCATCCACAGGGAAAGCGAATGTCAGGTTCTCATGGTGACTGCTATAGCATCCACAGGGAACAATGTCAGGTTCTCATGGTGACTGCTATAGCATCCACAGGGAACAATGTCAGGTTCTCATGGTGACTACTATAGCATCCACAGGGAACAATGTCAGGTTCTCATGGTGACTGCTATAGCATCCACAGGGAGCAGCCAATGTCAGGTTCTCATGGTGACTGCTATAGCATCCACAGGGAACAGCCAATGTCAGGTTCTCATGGTGACTGCTATAGCATCCACAGTGAACAAATGTCAGGTTCTCAAGGTGACTGCTATAGCATCCACAGGGAACAGCGAATGTCAGGTTCTCATGGTGACTGCTATAGCATCCACAGAGAACAATGTCAGGTTCTCATGGTGACTGCTATAGCATCCACAGGGAACAATGTCAGGTTCTCATGGTGACTACTATAGCATCCACAGGGAACAATGTCAGGTTCTCATGGTGACTGCTATAGCATCCACAGGGACAGCCAATGTCAGGTTCTCATGGTGACTGCTATAGCATCCACAGGGAACAGCCAAAATGTCAGGTTTCTCATGGTGACTGCTATAGCATCCACCAGGGAACAAGTCAGGTTCTCATGGTGACTGCTATTAGCATCCACAGTGAACAATGTCAGGTTCTCATGGTGACTGCTTATAGCGTCCACAGGAACAATGTCAGGTTCTCATGGTGACTGCTATAGCATCCACAGTGAACAATGTCAGGTTCTCATGGTGACTGCTATAGCATCCACAGGGAACAATGTCAGGTTCTCATGGTGACTGCTATAGCATCCACAGGGAACAATGTCAGGTTCTCATGGTGACTGCTATAGCATCCACAGTGAACATGTCAGGTTCTCATGGTGACTGCTATAGCATCCACAGTGAACAATGTCAGGTTCTCATGGTGACTGCTATAGCATCCACGTGAACAATGTCAGGTTCTCATGGTGACTGCTATAGCATCCACAGGGAACAATGTCAGGTTCATGGTGACTGCTATAGCATCACAGGGACACTGTCAGGTTCTCATGGTGACTGCTATAGCATCCACGGGTGAACAATGTCAGGTTCTCATGTGACTGCTATAGCGTCCACAGGGAACAATGTCAGGTTCTCATGGTGACTGCTATAGCATCCACAGTGAACAATGTCAAGTTCTCATGGTGACTGCTATAGCATCCACAGGGAACAATGTCAGGTTCTCATGGTGACTGCTATAGCATCCACGGGGAACAATGTCAGGTTCTCATGGTGACTGCTATAGCATCCACAGTGAACAATGTCAGGTTCTCATGGTGACTGCTATAGCATCCACAGGGAACAATGTCAGGTTCTCATGGTGACTGCTATAGCATCCACAGGGAACAATGTCAGGTTTCATGGTGACTGCTATAGCATCCACAGGAACAATGTCAGGTTCTCATGGTGACTGCAATAAGCATGCACAGGGAACAATCTCAGGTTCTCATGGTGACTGCTATAGCATCCACAGGGAGCAGCCAATGTCAGATTCTCCATGGTGACTGCTATGCATGGGCCGACAGTCCATAGAGAACAGGCCAATGTTCAGATCGTCCCCAGCCAACCCCACAGCGTCACTGCATTCCCGATGTTTCATGGTCAGATCGTCCCCAGCCAACCCACGGCGTCACTGCATTCCGATGTTTCATGGTCAGATCGTCCCCAGCCAACCCACGGCGTCACTGCATTCCCGATGTTTCATGGTCAGATCGTCCCCAGCCAACCCACGGCGTCACTGCATTCCCGATGTTTCATGGTGTTGATTCTGATCAGCAATGTGCAGGACCTCTCCCCGGTCCCTTGCTGACGACAAGAAACGCTTACTGGCGGAGTTGGCGTGAAGTGACCGCGCCCCCCGGAGGGTACCACCACGTCCATCCACCCCGTCCCCATGAACTGACCAGTACCGGCCACTTGGGACCCCCCAGCCTCTCCAATACTTGATCCGGTTGTAACAGCCCATTCTTACCCCCTCTCTGGAACTTACCCCGGGGTAAGTCTGGGCTAGCCTGCTTTTACTCCCGGGGTCATTCCAGGACTAGCTGGAACTTCCCCCCCCCCCCCTAGTTGGAACTGACCCCCCCCCCCCCCAGTCATCTAAAATTGTGCAAGGTACACAGGCACTCAGGAGACACCAATTAGCTGTAAAATCGTTTTAAATCTCTGATATACATTAAAGTGACCGTGGTCAGTGACACTGACCACTGGTTGTCTGCATTGCACAAGGTATACAAACACTCATGAGACACTGATTAACTGTAAAATAGTCGAAATATCTGATTTAAGTCATAGTGACCAGTGGTCAGTGGCACTGACCGCCAGTCGTCTGCATTGTACAAGGTACACAGGTAGTCGGGAGACTATAATTAGCTGTGAAATAGTTAAAATCTCCGATTTACGTCATAATGACCAGTAGTCAGTGGCACTGACCACAAGTAATCTGCATTGTACAAGGTACGCAAGCACTCGGGAAACACTAATTAGCTGTTAAACAGTTTAAAATATCCGATTTACGTCATTATGACCATGGTCAGTGGCACTGACCACTAGTCATCTGCATTGTACAAGCTAAGGTACACAGGTACTCAAGAGACTCTAAATAGCTGTAAAATAGTTAAAAGAGGCAAACCGGGATGAAGCAACAACGGTACTTGGTCACAACGACACGTGGTCACAACGACATTTGTCACAACTACGCTTTGGTCACATTGGCACTTGGTCACATTGGCATGTAGCCGTCTTTCTTTCCACGCATGCACGGGCGTACTCACACACCCGAATATTGACCCACGCAAAGTAAGCTTACGCGAGAAATGTTAATACTACTGTTAGTGAACGGATGTGTTTGGGGGTTTTGGGGTTGGGGCTTTTGGGCCCCGGGGTTGTTTTGGGTGTTGTGCAGTTGAGGCCCGGGCCGTTGGGGTTTTTTGCGTGTTGCGACCTGGGCCCCGGGACCCTGATTGTTTGGGTTTGTGCGTCGGCCCGGGCCCTGGTTGTTTGGGGGGCGAAGGGGTCTACCTTTTTTTGGGGGTTGCAATCCCCGGGTCGGAAGGGGGGGGCCCGTGGGGGGGGCCTTGGAAACCCGGGCTGCCACCTTTTTTTTCCCCTTTTTCCCCCCCAGCGACCCCTTTTTCCTTTTGCCTTTTTTTTTATAAGCATAAAATTTCTTCTTTCTTTTTTTTCCTCTTTTTCTGTTCTGTTTTCTTTCCTTTTTTTTTTTTTTTTTTTTTTTTTTCCTTTTTTTTTTTTTTTTTTTTTTTCCCCTATTTTCCCCCCCACGTTTTTTTTGTTTTTTTTTCCCTCTTCTCTTTCTTTTTCTTCTCCTTCTTCTCTCTCCTTCCCCTCCCCTTCCCCCCCTCTCTCTTCCTCTCTCCTCCCCTTCCTTCCCCTTTTTCCCCTTCTTCCTTTCCCTTTCTTTTTCCGGGGCCCCTTTTTCTTCTTTCTCCCCCCCCCCTTCTTCTCTTTTCCCCCTTCCCCCCTCCCCTTTTCTTTTCTTCTTCTCTTCCCCCGTCCCCTTTTTCCCCCTCCCCCCTTCCCTTTTCCCCCCCCTCCCCTTTTTCATTTTGCATAGCTCCCCATGAACAATTCAGGTTTCATGGTGACCTATAGCTCCCGGGGAATGTCAGGTTCTCATGGGGATGCATACATCCACAGGAACAATGTCAGTTTCATGGTACGCATGCATCCACAGGGAACTGTAGGTTCTCATGGTGATCTATGCAAACCCCAGGGAAAAAATGTAGGTTCCATGGTGATGCTTCATACAGGGAACACTGTCAGGTTTCCAGGTGAGCAAGCATTTCCCCAGGAAAAAAAAAGTAGGTTTCCCTGGGGGCTGTTCCCACAGGGAACAAATTTTCAGGTTTCTGGGGGGGTGCTAAGAAACCCCTGAAATTCGGCTAGTAAGTTCACCGGGAAAATTTGGTTTCCCTGGGGACCCAAAAACACCACGGGGCATGTCAGGTTCCAAAGGGGGGGGGGGGGTGGGTGGTAGCATCCCAGGACAATTTTGGTTCTATGTATGCTAAGCATCCACAGGAAAAGTCAGGTTCCAGGTGATTATGATCCCCAGGGAACCATGTCAGGTTTCATTGTGCTATAGGGCCCCCCCGGCATTTCAGGTTTCAGGGGATCATGATCCAAAAAAACAAGCAGGGTTTTGGTGCGCTAAGCATCCCCCCGGGAACATGTCAGGTTCTAGGTCTGCTATACATCCACGGGCCATTTTGGTTTTCAGGGGTGCTATGCTCCACGGGAAAAATTCAGGGTTTTTTGGGGGGCGCAACCCACAGGAACTGCGGTTTCATGGTGACTGTATAGCTCCCAGGGGCAGTTCAGTTCTCTGGTGACTGCTAAAGCTCCACAGGAACAATGTAGGTTTCAGGGACTGCTTTTCATCCACGGGGAAAAATGCGGTTTTATGGGGAGCATAGCTCCCCCCGGGAAAATGCGGTTCTCATGGACTGCATGCATCCACAGGGGGAAAAAGTCGGTTTAGGGGGCTGCCCTAGAAAAACAGGCTTAGGTTCTCCCCGGGAATGCTTTGATCCCCCCAACGAATGTCAGGTTTTCCCGGTGACCTATAGACCACAGGAAAAAGTCAGGTTTTCTGGTGAGCAAAACATCCACAGGGAAAAAAATTAGGTTCTATGGTGCGCTATGCATCCCCCGTGAACCAAAGTCCCGGGTTTCATGGGGACTGCTATAGACCACAGGGAAAACGTCAGTTCCATGGTCGTAAGTCCCAGGAACAAAGTCGGTTTTTTGTGACTGCAAGCTTCCCCAGGGGATTCAGGGTTCTATGGTCCCAAATTCCAATGTAGTTCTCATGGGAAATGTTAAAATCCAAGGGAAAAGCTTCTCAAAAGGGACGCTAGTCCCCAAAACCAAGTTTTTTTCATGGGGAGCTTAGCATCCCCAAAAGGGAAAAAATTAGGGTTTCAAGGGGTCTAAGATCCAAGGAAAAGTGGTTCTCATGGTATGCTATAGTCCACGGGGCAAGTAGGGTTCTCATGGTGCGCTATAGATCCACAGGGAACATGTCGGTTTCATGGTGTCATAGAACCCGGGAACAATGTCAGGGTTTCAGGTGCTGCTAAGACCCATGAAAATTCGGTTTCCTGGTATCAACCCCAAAGGGAACAAATTCAGGTTTCATGGGAAAGTAAAGCATCCCAGGGAAATTGGGGCCAGGGAAAAGCTTTAGTCCAGGCCAAATTCATTCCCGGGGAACTTAGTCCCAGTGAATGTCAGGTTTCGGTTTCTGAATAAACATCCCCGGGAACAAGTAGGTTTTTCATGGGGACCATGCACCACAGGGGCCTGCAGGTTTATGGTGACGCTAAATCACAGGGAACAAATGTCTTTCCATGGTGACTGCATGCCCCCAGGGGAACAAGTAGGTTCCTGGGATGTTAGCACCCCAAAGGAAAAAGTCCGGTTCCAAGGTGCTGCAACACCACGGGAACAGGAAGGTTTTGGTTCTAAGGGATTAAGGGGGCCACAGGCAAAGGGTTCTGTACGTACGCACCCCCGGGAAAATGCAAACCCGGGAATTCGTCCAAGGGAACCCCAAAAAAAGGCTCGGTGGACGCTATGCCCACGGGGGACCTGTCAGGTTTCTGGTGACGCTATCTCCCCCGGGGAAACCCAAGTCAGGTTTCTGGTGACGCATAGCCCACAGGAACAAGTCAGGTTTCTCAGGTTATGCTTTTTAACAAAACAGGGAAATTCAGGGGGCTCTGGGTTTCTTAGCATCCAAGAACAATTTGGGGCTAGGTACGCATGCATTCCAGGGACATTAGTTTTTTAGGGACTTTAGGCCCCCCGGGAAAAAATGCAGTTTTCCCGGGACCTTTGTCCAGGGGGGGAGCCAATTTCCCGGGCCCGGGGTCTTTGTTCAAGGAACAGCCCTTTCAGGGCTCCGGTGATGTAAGATCCACAGGGAACAATGTCGGTTTCCCTGGTGACTGATAGCTCCACAGGAACAATGAGGTTTTCATGGTGACTGCTATGTCCACAGGGAAAAAGGGCGGGTTCTCAGGGGACTCTTGCATCCACAGGGGAAAAATGTCAGGTCCATGGTGATGCTTAGCACCAGGGAACAATGCAGGTTTTCATGGTGACGCATAGCCCACAGGGAACAATGTCAGGTTCCATGGGCTGTAAGCTCCCCAAAGGGGAAAAATGTCGGGTTTCTTGGGGGATGCTATAGCACCACGTGAACAAGTAGGTTTTTATGGTGATGTATGCACCACAGTGAAAATTCAGGTTCTCTGGTGCGTATAGATCCACAGGGAACAAGTCAGGTTTTTTTATGGTGTGCATAGTCACAGGGAACATGTAGGTTTCAGGTTTTACTGCTATGCACCACATGAAAAATGCAGGTTTTTATGGGGAGCTATTCTCCCCAGGGGCCACCAACCCCCCCCCCCCCGGAACAATTCGGGGCTCTGGTGCTGCTTAGCTCCACGGGAACTGTCAGTTTCGGGAAATGCAAAACATCCCAGGGAACATGTCAGGGTTTTTTGGTGCTGTAAGAACCACAGGCTGTAGGTTCTCAGGGCTGTTAAATCCCCAGGGGAAAAAGTAGGTTCCCTGGGATGTAAAAATCCAGGGGGGAAATAGTTCCAGGGACGCAAAACTCCCAGGGAAAATGCGTTCCAGGGGGTGAAAAACCCAGGGGAAAATTCCTTCCAGGGGGCTGAAAGATCACGGGAAATTCCCGGGAAAGTTTTAAAGATCCCAAACTCAGCCCAAAGTAGGTTTCCCCCCCGGGAAAATTCAGATGGGACTCCCCCCAAAGGGACAGCCCCCAAAGACAACTCCCAGCCCAACCCCGTCATGCATTGATGTTTCATGGTCGACGTCCCCCCCAAAAAGGCTCCCGATTCCCGACCCTGGTTTGGTTTGTTTCCCCGCAACCCCGCCACCGGGGGATTCCCCCGTTTCTGGTCAAGGCCCCCCCCCCCAGCCCCCAACCCCCCCCCCGTCACTGCATCCGGCTGGTGGGCGCCCCCAAACCCCCCTTCTGTCCTTGCGCCCACAACCCCCCTTTGGGGTTCCCCTTTTGGGTTTTGGCCCCCGGGGTTTCCCGTAAATCCCCCCCCCCATTGGGAATGACCCCCCCCCCCCCCCAAACTCTAAAACCTACCGGGGTTAAAACCCCCCCCTTTTCCCCTTCTTTAAACTTTTACCCCGGGGGAATCCCCCTGCTGCTTTTTTCCCGGGGGATTCCAACTAGGGCCCTTCCCCCCCCCCCCTGTTAAGCCCCCCCCCCCCCCCCAGTCTACACAAGGACACCAATCGGGGGAAAAATTTCCCGTAAAAATTTTAATTCCGTTTAATAAATATCATGCAGCCCAAAAAATTTTTCATGACAGAAACCTTAAAAACTATTTTAATTAAAATTTAAAAAACGATTAAGTCATTTGGGCCCCGGTAGTGGGGGAATTTTCTGAAAAAAAAAATCCCGGGTTTTTTAAAATAATAGCGTATGAAAAGAGACAAACGGGTGGGAAACACAAGTACTTTACAAAAACATTTGGAAAAAATTTTGTAAAAAGTTTTTCACATTTACCAAGGGATTAGGGGGAACCCTTGGGTTTTTTTTCCCCCCAAATAGGCATCCCCACGAATTTTGACCCCGGGCAAAAGCTTGGCAGAATGGGTTAAACGATTTTTCCCCCGTGTTTTGGGGCCCCCGGGGGGGGGGGGGGGGGGGGGGGGTGGGGGGGGGGGGGGGGGGGGTGGGGGGGGGGGGGGGGGGGGGGGGGGGGGGGGGGGTTGGGGGTTTGGAGGGGAAAAAGGATTTTAAAAAACACTTTTTTAAGCGTTTTGTGGGGAAAGGGGGTAAAACGGTAACACAGGCACTCAGGAGACACAATTGCTGTAAAAAACGTTTAAAATCTCTGATATACATTAAAGTGACCGTGGTCAGTGACATGACCACTGGTTGTCTGCATTGCACAAGGTATACAAACACTCATGAGACACTGATTAACTGTAAAATAGTCGAAATATCTGATTTAAGTCATAGTGACCAGTGGTCAGTGGCACTGACCGCCAGTCGTCTGCATTGTACAAGGTACACAGGTAGTCGGGAGACTATATTAGCTGTGAAAAGTTAAAATCTCCGATTTACGTCATAATGACCAGTAGTCAGTGGCACTGACCACAAGTAATCTGCATTGTACAGGTACGCAAGCACTCGGGAAACACTAATTAGCTGTTAAACAGTTTAAATATCCGATTTACGTCATTATGACCACTGGTCAGTGGCACTGACCACTAGTCATCTGCATTGTACAAGCTAAGGTACACAGGTACTCAAGAGACTCTAAATAGCTGTAAAATAGTTAAAAGAGGCAAACCGGGATGAAGCAACAACGGTACTTGGTCACAACGACACGTGGTCACAACGACATTTTGTCACAACTACGCTTGGTCACATTGGCACTTGGTCACATTGGCATGTAGCCGTCTTTCTTTCCCACGCATGCACGGGCGTACTCACACACCCGAATATTGACCCACGCATGTAAGCTAGCGCGAAGAAATGTTAATACGTATCTGTTAGTGAACCAGGGTGTGTGTGTGGGGCGGGGGGGGGGGGGGGGGGGGGGAGGGGGTTAGGGAAGTAGGAGGTCCATCATTAAGGAGTCTAGAACTACACTTTGTCTGAACTAACTGACTGTATATATGAAATGGGGAAAGGGGGGTAAATATGCAGGCTAACACATTTTTTAAGGCGGTGTGCGTGCTGGGAAAAGGCAGATAAAAAACCCTGAATAACCTTCCTTGTTTGAAGGGTGGGGTGGGGTGGGGTGGAGGAAGATTCCCAAAAAGTCCTAGATTGAACCTTTGGGGGGGGGGGGGGGTAAGTTCCAACTAGGGGGGGGGGTAAGTTCTAGCTAGTCCTGGAATGACCCCGGGGGTAAAAGCAGGCTAGCCCAGACTTACCCCGGGGTACGTTCCAGAGGGGGGTAAAAACGGCTGTCACACCGGCCTGAAATCTACACAAATGTCACTCTACAGCAAGGCACACAGTCTGGTGCCCAGTCAAGGCATCATCGCCAGGGTACTGCTACAAAATGCACCAGGTACTGCTACAACACCCACCAGGTACTGCTACAACACCCACCAGGTACTGCTACAAAATGCACCAGGTACTGCTACAACACCCACCAGGTACTGCTACAACCCCCACCAGGTACTGCTACAACACCCACCAGGTACTGCTACAACACCCACCAGGTACTGCGACAACATCCACCAGGTACTGCAGCAACACTCACCAGGTACTGCTACAACACTCACCAGGTACTGCTACAACACTCACCAGCTACTGCTACAACACTCACCAGCTACTGCTATTACACTCACCAGGTACTGCTACAGCATCCACCAGAGATAAGCTCTACTACAAATGCCAAAGACTGGTTTTCCTTGACCAAGCAGAACTGCAAAGAATACTCATGATTATTCAGAGAAAAATGTTAAACGTTCAATAGAGACTTTACGAAACGTGTATCCCAAACAGCCGGACAGCCAGACAGATAGACAGACAGACAGACAGACAGAAACTGTGACAGACAGACAGAGAGACGGAGACAGATTGATTGATGATTGATTGATTGATTGATTGATGATTGATTGATTGATTGATCTTTAATACGCAAGGATGAAGATTGTCGTGCAGAGAGAGAGAGAGAGAGAGAGAGAGAGAGGAGAGAGAGAGAGAGAGAGGAGAGAGAGAGAGAGAGAGAGGACGTCCGTGTCCACATTGCTATCACAGTAGGATACAGAGTTTAACCAAAAGCATGCTGCGCAGCGTAGGTTGGCCTGAAAAACATCCTCCTTTGGGGACTGCTGTACAGTGTAGGCTGGCCTGTAAACATCCTCCTTTGTGACTGCTGTACAGTGTAGGCTGGCCTGTAAACATCCTCCTTTGTGACTGCTGTACAGTGTAGGCTGGCTGTAAACATCCTCCTTTGTGACAGTTGGCGAGCTCCACCTGCGCTAGTTTGTGAATGGTGTGTCCTTTGGCACATCTGATACAGAACAGACCCGGTTAACCTGCTGGGTTTTGAGCTCTCAGTGCAGACATTTGTCAAGATTAGCAATAACTTTTCCAGGCAATTCATTATGGACTGAAGTACATAACGTTCTGATTTTTCCTTTACTTTTTTCTTCACATGTGCCATCTCCAATCCCACATGCTTATTTCTCTCATCAACCCATTTTACGGCCCCAAAATCAACAAAGCTGATTAAATATTCCGTACTATGGGAGGATGTGCTGAGTTAGAAAGGCCAGATAGAAAGATAGAGACCTATGATAGTGTAGAAAAACTAGGCAACTACTGCATTTAAATGACACAGAGAAACCTACTCTATTGTGGTTTATCAGCAGGCTACTACATTTCACTCTTCATCGGGACAGGCACCAGACTTGCTGATCCAAATTCTCTCTGAGATGAACCCGGCCCAAAAATAATTAAATCAAAAAAGTGCTAAGGAAGGAAGGGATGGGGTGTCGACCTAATCCTACTTATTATCTTCTAACTAAGATTTCTGTTTAGTTGTGTGAACCCCTGACCCAAAGGCGCCTGGGTGCCATCCATCATCATCTCGAACAGGTCGTTTCCAATCCCGGAATGTCCCTTGGGAGAAACCATGTTGTCGGTATTGTGTCCTGCACTGTATGAGGCTGAGCTCTGTTTGCCCTCTCTCCTGCCTGGCATGAGCTGGTGTCAAACTTGTCCTTACATATGGGGACACAGCCTGGCCACACAAGATCTTGCGAAGCATCGCCAGCCTTGCCTCTTTCCTTCGGTTTCTGAAGGGAGGGCCACACTCTAGCCTGTTTTATCATTGCGGTGACACTTGAATGTGTTGTGATTACCTGTTCACAACAAACCGCCGCCCACCGTTGTACGGCCTCAATCATCTCGATGTTTTCGCTGCGTGTAGATCCCACCCAGTGGCAAGCGTATTCCAGGATAGTAGGACAAAGTCTTGTAAGCCGTTTTTCTACCATCTGGGTGGAACTGATCTTAATGTTATCGCCTGAGAAAGCCGAGGGTCTTATTGGCTTTGGGCACAGAAGAGTTGGATGTGCGGTCCCAGTTCAAAAATCTTTAGCAGATGGTGACACCCAAGAAATTTTGGCAGCGGAGGGCCGTTTACCATTTTTCTTCCGTGCAGATTGTAAGTCGAACTCCAGCAGTAGTTCCATTTGCGGTGACAGGCCATACTAGCACCTTATATCCCCCGGATGGAAAGGCCATGTCCCAGCTTCGCTCCCAGCTTTCCTAATGTTTTAGTGGTCATGTTGCAACTGCTGTTGTCAAGGGTCTGTAGCAGAGATGCGGTAGGCCCAGTGTCATCTGCAAACAGGCGGTCAGTGAGTTTGAGTTGCTCCGGTAATCATTGATACTATGCCAGAAACATAGGCTGACCAACAACTATAACCTTGTGGTACTCCTGACCGACACTGATAACGCCTAATTTCTCCATTCACCACAACTGCCAGTCGCCGATCACCGAGGAAGCCCTGAACAAAGTGACTTTGCCTCTAACTCCTAGTGGTTTAGTAGCTTGTTAGCAGAAGACTGTGTTTACTCGAACACACGAATGCCTTGCGAAAGTCTAATATCACAATGTCGCCTGGTTCCCTGCTCCATGTTCTCACTTAGTTCATTTCCACCAAGTCCAGCAGCTGAGTTTCACAAGATCTTGATTTGCGAAAACCATGCCGTACCGTCGATGATTTTGTTGACTCGAGGTGTTTCATGAGAGCACTGACAATGACATGTCCAAGATCTTACATGGCACGCTTGTGAAGACACTGGGGGGATAAGTTTGATGGTCCATAGTGCATCTCCCTTCTTGAAGACGGAGTGACGTCGCAAGTCTCCAACAATGACAATGCCTGTATTGATCGATACAGGAAGATGGTTGTCAGGATATGGCAATCTCTCCCGAAGGCCAGCTCCTTCAATTCGTGGACTGAATAGTCAGGACCGCAGCTTTGTAGGGATTTTCAAATGAGGCAAGGATTTTTTCCGGATGCCCGCATCTGAGATAGCGAGATCACTAAGCACCGCAGACAAATGGACTTCACTCATCTGACACTTGGCGCGAACTCGTCACTGTGTATACATTCTTCACTGACGACGGACTGGAACTGACTGTTAAGGACTTCAATCTGCTTGCGCCATGTTCTTCACGAGTCGTCCAATTCACCTTCAGTGGGGAGACACCGGATTTGGAGGAGCGCTGGTGTTTGATGAATGTCCCAAAGCGTTTCAAGAGTAGGGAAATTCCAGCGTCTCTGTGGTCGCTGAAGATAGTTCTTGCTTTGACAATAGTCCCCCAATAGGCCCGCGAAATCAGGCGGCTGTATCAACCTACGAGCGCCTACACTTCAATCTTCAGTTCCTCTGATCCCTCTTTTTCTTATATTCCAAATAGAAACGATCGCGCCTATTCACCAGTTTACCTTATCTCAGAGGTGATTCCATGGCTTTCAATCCCTTTAGCCGCGCTAACTTTATGGGGAACGAAGGAATTTTAACTGCATTGGAAATGGTGCTCTAAACCCTGGGAAATCCACAGTCTGTTTCAGTAATTGAGGTTTGACTGCATCACTCACTATTTCAGCTTGAGGTCTGTCCAATGCCTTCTTCATGTTCACTGCCAGTCCAGCCTTGTTAATAGAGTGAATAAGTCTGCATTTGTTTTATCCTCCTTGTTGTGAGACTGAGTTCACAGTAAGGGACATGGTGGTCAGAACTGCCAGGTAAACACTCACACATCCGTGCAACAAGGTTTGGGGGCAGTTGGTAAGGAAGAGGTCATGCGTGTTGTCAAGCCGGGTGGCTCCCATGACCAAATGTTACAAGTCCATGAACCCTGAATGAAGTCGAGAAATCTGTTATGGAGGCGAGACAGGCGCTCTGGGTATTGAGAGTCATGGTGGGCCAGTCAAGTCAGGAAGTTAAAAAAAACCCCTCCTATCAGGAAATGGGCAATTGGGATCCCTGCAGCTTGACGAGTGCCTCTACAACCGAACAATAAGCCTACTTTCATCGGCTACGTTGAGCGAATAGTAGGAGCACAGGTATAGGGTCTTCCTTCCATGCAGCTTCACCCCCACCCATACTATTTCGCATTCGGTAGACAACTCAGGCAACCATGAAGCTCTTCAGTTGTTTCGTTACTGCTATGAGTACTCCAACCGCCTAGCCTACCCTGTCTCTACGGAAACCGTGTAAGAAATCCGGCAAGATCTCATTGTCAGTAATAGTGTCATTCAGCCACGTCTCAGTGCACAACATATATCCGGTTTCACTCCTCAACCATTTTGCGTATTTGCTCTTTTTTTCCCACTGAAGATTGGAAATTGAGGGCCGATTCTTGTTGTCTTCTTGGCAAGACAATGTTCTTTCACGATACTGTGTCAGTCTATTGTTGTCGTTCTTGCAAGACAAAGTTCTTTCACGAACTGTGGCATCTATTTGTTGTCGTTTCTTGCAAGACAATGTTCTTTCACGAACTGTGGGCAATCTATTATAATGGTGATTAACCTCACATCCGGTGTTCTTTCGTCATCACAAAGTAACGACGCAAACCTTCAACTCAATCCGTGTTGATATGAGATCGTAAAGCAGGTTGACCCCAGCTATACTACGATAATGTTCTTAAAAAGAGCTCTCTAAACTTCAATTCCCCTCTCAGTTCTCTCTCTCTCTCTCATCTCTCTCTCTCTCTCTTCCATCTATCTCTCTCTCTCTCACTCTCCTCTCATCTCCCTCTCGCATTCTCTCTCTCTCTCTCTCTTCACCCCCTTCTCCCTATGATACGAAATCGCAAGGGGTTTTTTGGTTTTGTGTGGTGTGTGTGTGGTGTGTGTGTGGTGTGTGTGTGTGTGTGTTTGTGTGGTTTGGTGTTTTGGTTTTTTTTTGTTTTTTTTGGGGGGGGGGTTTGCTAAGTCGCTGATAACAAAAAAGGCAAAATGATTCAGCTTGTGTATAGTCAATTTATCAACAGTGAATCGCGACCAAGCCAAAATCAGTAAATAATCGAAGTTTGGCGCTATTGAACAACAATCATCGATGTACTTGATACAACAATGAAGAGTTGATAAAAATGATTGAATTCATTCCTACAAGACAGGCCGTCGGTGCTATGCTATTACAGTGGCCAGTGAAGAGTCTAACATCAGTCCATTCATATCCCCACCGCTTCTTCCCTACACCCCTCCCTCCATCCCCCTAATCCCCATATGCACTCTGAACCCATCCTCATGCCATCAACCATCTCCTCCCTACAACCCCTCCCCCTCCCCCCCTAATCCATCATTCACCGTGAAACCATCCTCATGCCATCATCCCATCTCCTCCCTAACTCCCCTCCCCCTCCCACCTTAATCCCATCTTTCATCAACCGTGAAACCAATCCTCATGCCATCACCAAACTCCTCCCTACAACACCTCCCCCTCCCCCCAAATCCCAATCATTCACCGGTGAACCCATCCCATACATCACCCATCTACTCCCTACAACCCTCCCCCTCCCCCCTAATCCCCATCTTTCCACCGTAATCCACCCTCATGTCCATCACATCTCCTCCCAACACACCCCTCCCCTCCTCCCTTAAATCCCCATCTTTCAACCGTTGACCCCTTCCTCCATGGCCAGCAGCATCCCTCCTTTCCTTTGTAATACAGTTTTTTTTATAATTTGCGTAATTGTATTCATAAATTCAGCCAGCACATTGTTTTGCCCCCTCATGCCTTTCTCCATGAAAATGAACATTATAAGATTTTTTTTCAGCTGAAAGAT
>JAFLJL010018272.1:27500-32053 GCA_018398815.1 Conus ventricosus
CATTCACCGGAAAAGAGCCGTTTCTTTTCTTAGCCGCGACGGGCAGTCCTACTTTCTGATCCTTTTGTGAAGTACTGAAATCATGGGCGGAGAACCCAGAAAAAAAGAATTAAGGAAGCGAACTTCACATAAAAGGAAGAGCAAATACCTTTAGAAGAAGCAAACTGGAACATACGGTTTATTCATCAGCCACAACCAGGCTGTGACTCAGAAAAAAAAAAACGAGATTTGGGAGAGAATCAGTGATACGTAATGTGAGTGGGAGTGGCAGCGCGCAACCCAAAGTGCAAGGACAAGTGAAAGGCAAGGGGGGCTGTGTGAACCGCCAGAGAAGACCAACGCCAAAACACCACGCGGAGGACCCATACCACCCTCCAGTCCCCATTGAAGAATTGATTTTAACAATCATTGGAAGAAATTCTAGTCTCATCATGGGATTGCTGGTATTCGCGAGATTTTATTATTATTCCGTAGTTAAGTTTTCTTCCACCTCCCCATCCCTCCATCCCCACTCTCCAATATCTCAGAACCTAACACTCACAGCCATATTGGCACTCACACATAAGAACTAACATTCAGTTTCTAAATTATTTTATGAAATCATTATTCATGTAGTAAAATGCCATTCTCAATTATGACTTTGTAATCAATTGATTTATTGTCACGAATGCAACTGCTTTGTGTTTTGACAAGATATGAGTGTATGTGCCATGTGTATTATGAAGTGTGTGAAGAACTTTGTCAACTCATGTCTTAGGTCGCTTTGAGCTTGAATCCGGATTTGTGTGCCATCTATGTAACCCACCTGCAGTCGGAATCCATAATCTTGAGAATCTGGCGCTTTGGTGTTGTCGGCTTGGCGCTGATTAGCAGTACATCGATTTCCTCGCGTGCTCCGCGACACAACTCGTCAGTGACTCATACACAACTCGTGATAAGGGTAAGATTGGTCAAGCCAATTAATCCAGCACAAAACATCAAGGAACATGAGATTGCAAAATAGCGCATAGATCACCAGTACAACAACAAGGGGACCAACTGCCTTTTCCGATTCGTTGACTGCGCTATCACAATCGATAAAGTACGATCAAATCAGGATCTCTCGACGCCTGAATCTGACTTTTTTTTCACTAACTCCACAATCGTCAAAAACATCAAAGGGAATAGGTTTTCTGTCGCGAAAAAGTCGATATTCCTCCTCAAGCACCTACTCCTCGAAGCTGTCAACATCCAAAACGGAAACGCCGCCATTTTTAGTCACGACGCAATTCCGTACCGTGGTGATTATTCACTGGGGAGATAGGTATAAACTTTATTCCGATTCGCGAGGGTCGGATAGCCTTCTCCGACCTCCTATGCAAACCGATTGAAACCGTATTCCCCAGGCGAATAAGGCTGCTAACCCGGAATAGGTCACTATCCGGAATACTTTGGCTTCATGCAAACGGCCCTGAAATCTATTCGATAACTATTGCCATAACCTCAACCAGTACTTCTTTGCGTAAGCATATAAAAGGATGAAAAGTCAAGAAAGGAGAAACGGACCCTTAAATCACAACGTTCCATTGTGTACAACACCCTGCTTGGAAACACCATCCTACAGTTCATGTGTACACCCTGCTTGGAAACACTCAAACATTTCAGGTGTGTAGACAACCCAGCTTGGAACTCCCACAACAGTTTCATGTGTTACAACCCTACTTGGAACAACCTCCACAGTTCAGTGTACAACCCTCATGGAACCCATCAACAGTTCATGTGTACAACACCCAAACCCTGCTTGGTACACCTCAACAGTTCATATGTACACCCGTGCTTTTGGAACACATCAACAGTTCTTGTGTAACACACTGCTTGAACACCTCACCTCCTAACAGCCGACAGATTTTCCATTCTTCCTACCTTGGAACAGGACCTCACATCCTAGACACCGGACAGTTTTCCTACCTGGAACACCTCACATCCTAGACAGCCGGAACCGTTTCCTACTTGGAACACCTCACAATGCCTAGACAATAGGAATCCGGACAGTTCTCCGACCTTGGAACACCTCACATCCTAGACAGCCGGACAGTTTTCCCTTACCTGGAACACCTCACATCCTAGACAGCAGCCGGACAGTTTTCCTAACTTGGAACACCTCACATCCTAGACAGCCGACACATTTCACCAACTTGCGATTCAACAAGCTTAGGACATAGAGTTAGCATGCGGATTCCAGCTAGGAGGTCGTAAGGGGTTCCGCGAGCACTGACTCATCAAAGCCTATGAATTCACACCGTGGTTTGACAGATAGACGTCTTCGCTCTGATCTGACTTCTGTCAACACACACCCACACACAGCACACATCACACACACACACACACACACACACACACACCCACACACCACTCACACACCGTGCGCGCACACACATACACAAACAAGCACACACACACGCGCGCATGCTCACAATACATTACACATATCCCACAGGGGGCACACGCACACACAATAGGCTCGTGCCCACACACCCATTACGCGCACAAGTGTACATTCACTACAACACAAAACAAAAAGAAAGACAACCAATAATAGGTAAGGCACTCAGGACTGAACAGCGCATTGGCTCATTTGTAGGTCAGACATCTTCTAAGAGTCGTAGCCGCCACCACGAGACCCTCATCGTCAATTGTTCTCCATCTTTGTTGTTTAATTCATTTATTCCATCCACTTCAAATGCATGCGTACGTGTAGGGCTTTCAAAACTGTAGCGGATGAGAGTAGCGTATAAGGACTAGTCGCACGCAAGTGGAACGCCTCCTTGATGAAACTGAAACTGAACTGAAACTGGGAACTGAAACTGCAACTGAACTGAACTGAAAAACTGAACTGAAACTGAAACTGAACAGAAAACTGAAACCTGTAAGCGCGCACGCGGTTTGTTTCACAGGTGAAGCGCGGACACAGGCCACGGATAAGGCAATTGGGCAAAAAAAAAAAACACACACCACGCTGACACACAGGAATTGTCAACCACGCTGACACACCGGATTGTCAACACTCTGACACACAGGATTGTCAACACGCTGACACACAAAGGATTGTCAACACTCTGGCACACAGGATTGGCTGTGAGGGCATCATAAGGACTAAAAACACACAGACACACAGGCTTGTCAACGACCTGACACACCGGATTGCCAACCACGGGCTGACACACAGGAAAGTTCTGTGGAGGGCAGTCATAGACAACACGCTGACACAACAGGGAGAGCTGTCCCAGAATGGATACAACCTGCGCCAGTGACCGGACCTACCAACAAAGGCCGGGCGAGTGGGAAGGCAGGCCAGACACCTTATCCTGTCCCTGTCTTCTGTCTTTGCTCCAGCCTGTCTGGACTGGTGATTTCAGGATTCCTGACCCTCCCTGCCTGCAGGTGAGGTCAAATGACAGAAAGGTGTGAAACGTCTCCTCTGCACCTCTGCGACCACCTCCCCAAAGACAGACAGAAAGAAGACGCTGGGTGGATGGCAGATGAAGCAAATCGTGTGAGTGGATCCCCCTTGGGGCTCATGTTCTCAAGTTTCATTCACTTCGTGTCAGTGTACAAATCGTTCGTAGAAACTTTATCACAAAGGAGGGGGCGGGTGAGATGAAGAGAAACGAGAGGTGACGGGAAAAGAAATAGAAAGGAGAAGAAAAGACAGAGAAGAGAGAGAGAAGAGAGAGAGAGGAGAGAAGGAGGAATAAGGCAGCGAGAGTGAAAGAGGACAGGAGAGACATAGCGGCACAGACAGAGACACAGACAGAGGCACAGACAGAGCACAGACACAGACAGAGAGAGAGATAAACCAACACACAGAGAAGGCAGGCTGTAACAGAGGCTGTGCCGTTGGATTCCCATGATCACGGCCCCATGCATTGCGCCGCCCCCAGACTTTGATTTCCTGGCTCTGTGTTCCTCTGTTCCTCCTATAAACACACCATGATTGGCTCAGAACCCTCGGCGAGATTCACACCCTAACGCGACTCACTCTATCTCTCTCTCTCTCTCTCAATCTCTCTCTCTCTCTCCTCTCTCTCCTTCGCCTCGACCATGACCGGCTCACTTCCAGTAGAATGGGCCTGGGCATAAAGATTATTACGATTGGAACACTCTCTCTCTCTTCCGTCCTCCTCGTCTCTCTCTCTCTCTCTCTCTCTCTCTCGTATGTAAGCGAGCGAGGCGTGTGTGCCGTTTGCGTGGGGCGGATGTATGATCGATGGGTTCAGGAGGGTGGAAAAGAATAGAGGTCGTGGTGGGGGAGGACAAGTGCGGCGTGGGACAACTTTTCCTCCGTATTACAATTATTCCCGTCAGTCATCATTCCCCTGACCGCTGGGTCGTTGTGGGGACGTGATGTAGGCACCGCCGTTTCTCTCCAGGCTCTTCTGTTATGTGGCTGTCGTGAGATCTGGCATGTCATTTTGGTCAGTCCTTTAAATGTCGACCGCTCTTTACCGCTGCCGTCCTCGTCTGCGCCTCCTTCAACGGTACCTTGAAAGGATTGGTTTAGGAGAGGTGTTGTG
>JAFLJL010018273.1:0-2500 GCA_018398815.1 Conus ventricosus
GGTCAATAGCTACGTAACTTGACATTGAAGACTCACACGTGATCTCTGTCAGACATCTCTTTCAAGTACATACTCCACACAGTGTCAGTCTCTCATGATCTCTTTTTACAGATGCTTTACCCTGTCTCACCTTCTTCTGTTGATGCCGGTCTGAAAAGACCCACACCTATACAATGCCTGTGTGAACAGTATAGGTCATGAGAGACTTAACATCGTCTGCAGTGTATTGACAAGTAACACCGAGAAAGGGTTAAAGTCTACACAAACTGTAGTGACACTCCTCTACATCGTAACACTCCTACACGTGCGTTCAGTATAGTTCAGCAGTGAAGAGGTTAACTGATCGCAAGCTGCGTGGTTGTGCATTTTGAACCGTCACGTGGAGTACCTGTGTGTGTAGGCCTACGTGATGTTTCTTTTGTGTGCCCCTTCCTACCACAGTCACATAGTACGGTCCTGACAGCTCTGGTTCTGCTGCAGACGATGTCTGGTCCTCACTCTGTCATCCTTCTCTCCCTCACTCTCCTCCAACTGAGCTTCGTCACCACGTTCAGTAGCCCCACCCTTCACACTTGACAGCGTTCAGGTTGAACAGGCTCGTGAGCTTAGAACTCGTCACGGTCATAAAGTTCAAAACTCCACTGCCTGTCTATACAGGTAATGTCCGCAGGAGTATCAGCCTGCGTACGCAGAAAGAATGAAAGAAATCAGGTTTGACAGTTGTCCTTTTTTTTAGACATATTTAGCCAGCTCAACAGCTCCTCTCAATATGCTCGCTGAACGTGGCAAAAAGCAAAGAGAGGTGATCTAGGCTGGAGACCCTTGCCGTTAGATTTTAGCATTGGTATTGGGCGAACAGGACTTATGACGTGGCAGGCCTACACGGAACAGGGAGGGGTGAGATAGTGGTTGTGATCTAAAGAGCGGTGGTTGTAGGGTAGCGGCGACAATGAAAAAAAAATAGACCTGATGTGGGAGATTTGATGGGGGAGGAGGGAGGGGGGGGATGACAATAACTGAGAGAGAGGTGGGTGATGGGGCAATGCAAGTGCTGAGGCGTCTTGGAATACTCAGTGTTAACACCGTCACCACCACCACTCACAATCTTACAAATCTACAGTCAGAGTCTGGTGCTGCTCGTTTGTTGAGGAAGAAAATATTGATTTTTGTCGGTTTTTCTCCATGGCTGACTGCTGCTTGCAGTGCTGTCATTTTAGAGAACGAAGAGTATCATGCGTCATTGACTCAGAGTCGGAACCAAACACACAATGTCGTTCACTAGTTTGTCTGTTAAGCAGATAACGGGTCTTGAAAGTGGAGCTCGACCCCCCCCCCCCCCCCTCCCCCCGGTTTTTCTCCATGGCTGACTGCTGCTTGCAGTGCTGTCATTTTCGAGAACGAAGAGTATCATGCGTCATTGACTCAGAGTCGGAACCAAACACAATGTCGTTCACTAGTTTGTCTGTTAAGCAGATAACGGGTCTTGAAAGTGGAGCTCGACCCCCCCCCCCCCTCCTCCCCCCCCCCCCCCCACACACCTTAAGTTCAAATCTTTGCCAAGTCATTACTGTGAAGACAGAGGGCCTGAGCTTGTTATTCCCCCCCCCCCCCCCCCCCCCCCCCTTTTAGATTGTTCGTAAAAGGCTGTGCCAGTCTTGAATAAAAGTTACTCTATGTTAGGTTTTCTTATGGGAGCAAGACTTACCCTACTTGTTATTGCTTATTGTTTACTGTTCCCTGCCTCATTTTATTTTCAACAGGAGCTCGACTCGTTCGAGTCACTCCAGTTGCTAATGAAGGGGAGTCACTCGTGGTCATCCGAATGTTACGAGCAGACGATAAGCCTATTCAAAGTAACATCGCGTTTCTTCTTCCTAAAGCATCGTGTTTCCCTCGGAATCAGTTTATAGGCCTTGGAATTTTCACATTTTAAACAGGAACAGATCAGCCTGTAAAAATTCTACACAGTGCAGTCCACATGATGTTTTAAAACGACGACAAAAACAGAGTGAAGGTAAGTAATACAAAACCTAACATTTCTTTGTTCTTGGTGTAGCTACGCATCGTCTTTCAAATACGCAGGTGTTTTGTTTGTTTGTTGTTGTTTTTTGTGTTTTTTTTTTTTAGCCCTGTGTCCAAAGTGAATAGGCTACGTCTTTCAAAATGACGAGTAGGTTTTTTTACTGTGGGATTTTCTTTGGCGTTCCTCTCTCTCTCTCTCTCTCTCTCTCTCCCTCTCTCTCCTCTCTCTCTCTCTCTCTCTCTCTTCTCTCTCTCTCTCTCTCTCTCTCTCTCTCTCTCTCTCTCTCTCTCTCTCTCGGTGGTCATCTCCGTCCGTACGGGATCATCCTCTATCACCAGCCGTTGATGACACAGGATATTGACAAGGCAGAGCGCGTTCACTGGGAAGCAGCAAGCTTCATCACCAAAGACAACCTACCGATAACCCATGGCTTCGTGATGGGTCTCCTCTTTAAAGACAATTTACTTCCCTTCCCGA
>JAFLJL010018273.1:17500-19246 GCA_018398815.1 Conus ventricosus
CGGGTAAGTAGACTGGGGCTGACGGGTTGAGATCAGAGAACAGACTGGGTAACAGATGGGCTGTACGGGTTAAGTCAGAGAACGACTGGGTAAGTCAGACTGGGGCTGTACGGGTTGAGAGTCGAGAAAAAGACTGGGGAAGTCAGATGGGTTGGAGTCGAGAACAACTGGTAAGTTCGACGGGTTAGAGCAGAGAACAGACTTTTGGAAATCAGATGGGTTGGAGTAGAAAAACAGCTGGGTAAGAGGGGGGTTGAGAGTCAGAGAACAAATAGGTAAGTAGACTGGGTTAGAGTCAAAGAACGCTGGGGGAAATCAGACAGGGTTGGAGTCAAAAAAAGACTGGGTAAGTCAGACTGGGTTGAGGTCAAAGAACAGATTGGTAAGTCAGACTAGGTTGAGAGTCAGGAACAGACTGGTAAGTCAGACTAGGGTTAGAGTCAGAGAACAAATGGGTAAGTAGATGGGTTGTAAGGGGGAGGTCTAAAACAGAGGGTTTGTCAGACGGGGTACAGGGTTGGCAGACAACAGAAGGGTAAGTCAGACTGGGCAGTACAGGGTTTTTATCAGAGCGGGTAAACCCGACTGGGTGTCAGGGTTGAGAGTCGAGAACAGATGGGTAAGTCAGATGGGCGGGCGGGTTATCAGAGACTGGGAAATCAGATGGGCTTACAGGGGTTTTAGATCAGAAAACAGATGGGTAAGTCAGACTGGGGAGACAGGGTTGAGTCAGGAACAGACTGGTAAGTCAGAGGGCTGACACGGTTGCGAGTCAGAGAACGGGGTAAGTCAGATGGGTTTTAGGGGGGGAGAGTCAGGACAGACTGGGTAAGTCGACTGGGGTGTAAGGGGTTTAGTCGAGAAAAGAGGGTAAGTCAAGGGGGGTGTACAGGGGGTTTATCGAGAACAGACGGGTAAGTCAGACTGGGCTGTACAGGGTTAGTCAGAGAACAGACTGGGTAAGTAAGGGCGTACAGGGTTGAGAGTCAGAGAACAGACTGGGGAAGTCGACTGGGATGTACAGGGGTTTGGGCAGAGAACAGACTTGGTAAGTCAGACTGGGCTGTACGGGGTTGAGTCAGAGAAAGATGGATAAATCAGATTTTGAGAGCAGGAAACAGTGGGGCAGTCAGACGGGGGTGTACAGGGTTGAGTCAGAGAAAGATGGGTAAGTCAGACTAGGGGTTAGAGTCAAGAAAAAATGGGTAAGCAGACCGGTGAGAGTCGAACAGACTGGGTAAGTCAGACTGGGGCTGACAGGGTTTTAGTCAGAGAACAGATGGGTAAGTCAAAGGGGGTGTAAGGGTTTTAGTCAGAGAAAACTGGGTAAGCAGAATGGGTTTTAGGTCGAGAACAGACGGGTAAGCAGACGGGTTTGGGGCAAAAAACGATGGGTAAGTCAGACTGGGGGTTTAGGTCAGGAAAAGTAGGAGTCGACGGGTTTAGGTTTAAGAAACTGGGTAATCAGACAAGGTTGGAGTCAAAGAAAAAGACTGGGTAAGTCAAAATGGGTTTGGGGTCAAAGAACGAGGGGGAAGCAGACAAGGTTGAGAGTCAAAAACAATGGGGAAGTCAGATGGGTTGTACGGGGGGAGAGTCAGAAAACAGACGGGGTAAATCAGGGGCGTTCATTTTTAGTCAAAGAACAGCTGGGTAAGTCAGACTGGGCAGTACAGGGTTGAGTCAAGAAAAGACTGGGTATCGCTGGGCTGTCCCGGGTTAGGCCCAAAACGCGGGAACAGCTGG